>JARFIW010001787.1:3482377-3557305 GCA_036346225.1 Platerodrilus igneus
TATATGTAATTGAAAAGTTTTGGATGTAGGATTTCTTTTGTCAATAGAATCTGATGAATTTTTGTAGATGAGCTTTTTGAATAGACTAGTAGGAAAGTATTTTGCAGATTGCAGCTTAGTTGCAGATAGGTGAAGTTTTTATTTTCAGCTTCCTAGGTAAATTCGCAGGATTTGTGGTGTCTCAACAGTGGAGTTTAAATTAGATTTTCAGCAGAGCAGCCGAGGCAAATTTCGAGAATTTATGACTCCCAATTTGTGGGGAACAAAGGTAAGCTACGTAGACTTATGACGCCCAACGGTGGTGCTCGAGTTCATAGAACCCAAACTGCATTGAATTATATATATATATATATATATATATATATATATATATATTGCTGTGATATGCTCCTTTGAATGCGGGAACTGGGTCCTTTCAACAAAAAAAATTCTAGTCCCTAAGTTTGGGCGTCAAGAATGCTGTGATACCTTTAAAATCCGTGAACTACGCTTTTCGCCTCGGCTGCTCACCTAATGTTATAAACCTCCTCATTCATAAAAAAAAACAACACATTCCTACCAAAAACATCAACGTTAACTCTATTTACACCAATATTCAGAATACATTAAAATTTCAAAATTAAAACTCAGCATAAATTTCAGTTTTAAAAAGAATTTCAAGATTAATTTTATTATCATTTTACTGTGCATCCAAAATTAAAGTCCTTGTTGGATGCCTACTAATTAATTTAACAATATAAGCAGACCGGAGTCTTGAGTATAAAGGGAGCATCTACCACCCCTTTACGTTAATTAACCAGGTTCGTCTAATTGAGCTCAAAGACATACCAAAATTTTCATCATATTACCGAACATCAAAACTAAATACCCCTTTTAACTTAAACAAGCAAATTTCATCTTAAAATTAAACTTTTATGGTTAGAACAATTTCACTAATGTCCATTTAAAGTAAATCAATTATAAAGTCATTCAATACACACAAAAATGTCAAACAAAATAGTATAACTTACCTGAAGGTTACTGTCCTCGTAGCTTCGAAGTATCGTTTCTTTAGTTAATCACACCATTCAACAGGATTATATTTACGGCTTCTGATTCTCTACGCTTTTAAAATTTTCTCCATCACCATCCATTCAAAGTCGTTTCTGGGCCTTTCCGGAACTCATCTGTGTTTATCTGACCCTTGATTCATGGATCCAGACACGTATTTGAACCATTTAATTATTAACACCCCGAAAAATAGCAAAGAAATTCATGCTTCTGTCACCAATATATACGCCAAAACTGCCTACTTTTGTGTATACATTCGTCGTTGTAAATTTTGCTAATTGGTACAGTGAAACTAAATTTTATTACCTTGCATCTAAGTGCACTGAAGTACATTCATGTTAGCACGTAAATAACAAGCTATTTTGAATCACTAAAATATACTAGCAAACTTTAAATTATTTAATCAAACTAAAATGCACGGTTTAATATCTTCAATCAAGTCGCGTATGTACGAGCTTTTAACGCATCGAATCGTCAAAAGTCTAAGAGAGCTTGTTTATATTCATCTCGGTATATATAGCAAAAAGCCTGTCTGTCGGTCTGTTCCCCACAACGGGTAATTCTAAAGAATTTCTCATGCCATGTTCCCAGTCTGCCGCTCACGCGTCGATTTTTACGAATTTTCACTCGCCCCATTTAAATCTCAGAAAATTTCCACACGGCACGCAAGCATGTCCGAGAAAAACTAATTGATTTTGTACAGAAATTGTTGTTCTACCTCTGATAATTGCATCCTCTTTTAACCAATTGTGACCCCGTGACGTTGCTTAAATCCCGCCTTTTACAATATGTGTCTTTGCTTGACGCATTTTCTCTTTCCTTCTCTACCGTGTTCTTATTGGTGCAACTTGATATTCTTTATTATCGATTATTTTAGTCCACATGGAGTGTGAAATACCCAGCTTTAGCACTTCTCGTAACTATTATGCGACGTTTTCCCCAAGATTCTTTGAAATATTAATTATCTGCAAAATTTACGCCGAATGAGCTTTTAAATAAACCCAGGTGTTTAAACATACTATTAATTCTCAGAGCCTTATTCCGTGGTATTTTAATCTTGGGTTTTTACAAGTTTCTATAGGTATTATATGTTATTAACGGTTTAATTAACTCCAATTAAAATTGATTTCTATCCTTTTCATTTTTAGCGAATACAACTTAAATATTAATTATTATAGGTACACTTTGTTTTACTACCGGTTACTTAAATAGAGTTAATTAATATAAACTTTGCACGTAATTTCTCTTTGTTTAGGAATAATTACATTACACGCAGAGCTTTTCAATACTGCTTCTTTTGATATAAAGCGTCTTATAAATAATTTAAATTTCTTATTTTTACTGAAACAACCGAGTTTATTTATGCTTCATGGTTTTAATAACGCGTATTATTTAATGAAATTCCTTATACACGGTGATTAAAATTATTTGATGTGATTATTTAATTTTCTACCCTGGTCTAAATAAGAGTATTTTCCCCCTATTTGAATACAAATAATCCCACTTATTTGACTTCAAATATAAAACATTTAGACAAAAAAATTACAAAAAAAATTGCCTATCACTCTCTACCCTTATCTATCTAACTTACCTACTTTGTCTCCAATCCAAAAAATATTTACATCTATCCTATATCCCTATCCTATTCCTAACTCTCACCTAATCTTATAAACTGAAATTATCCCTAACTTCATCCTACTTATCCATCTAATCCTATATACATCCTATATACCTATCCTATCCCTAACTTTTAACTAATCTTCACTATACTTTACTTCCCCCTACCTAATCCTATATACCTATCCTACTCTTACTCTATTCCTAACTCTCCACTAATTTTATATGAAATATCTATACTTAACCTATCTTATTTTCTTCCTACATTTACTCCTTATCCTCATCCTAAACCTATTTCTAATCATCTCCCATATTTATCCTATATCTAGCTCTATTTTCTATCAACACTTATTTCTACTCTTCTATCTACACCTATTCTATCCCTATCCTATTTAAATCTAACTCTCTTCTTGACCCTCCAAGTCTTTCTTCTAACCATCCTAATACTCTTCATCCCTATCTCTCCCCCTTCTATATCTACACTTAACATCCTTGTTATCTCACATACCATAAACTTATCATACCTATTATCCTGACTCTTACATATTGCTTCTTCTTCATGCCCTACACTTGTCTGTTTCTCATTTATTATTGTTTCCCTTTCTGCCGACAAACCAAACGATACTACCTTAACATTATCGATTTTTCTCTCTACGGAAAATCCTATGTACCTTCTAGAATTTTTGTGTAACGGAATCCGCCAGAATGAATTCCTTAAATCTACCTTATTAAAAATAAACTTGCCACTTAACCTCATCAAAAATTTATTTAATTCTGCCTTCACCTGCTCCCGATATGCTGCTGTTGCTTCTACCCCCACTACTTCTGCATGTTTTTGTACTAAAGCTTGCACCTCTACTCTCCTATCCTCTGGACATCTTATTGTGTTGATCTGTTTACCTTCATCATCTTCTACCTCTATTACATTAATATTCAACCCCGTGTCATCCTCTGTGACTTCATAACTGCCCTTCCATGGCACTACCCTATCCTTAATCCTTACTACCTTCCTTTCCATATCTATCAAAACCCCTAACTTCATCATACAGTCAACACCTAAAATGCTCTGAAACTTCAGTCCAGGTACAATTACAAACTCCTGTTCACAGCTTAAATCTCCTATATCTATCCTAAGCACCACAACACTATTTACTACAGCAAACTTCTTTTTATTTGGAGCTACTAAATGGCTACGTTTTATAGGCATAATTCTATCACAAACCTTATCCCTAATTTTGCTGACGAATTCCTCCGATATTAAACTCGCCTCTGCCCCTGTATCAAGTAATACTTCTACATTATTTTCAAAAATTTCTAAATTAATAATTGGCAAACATAATTTTCTACAGTTTCTGGCTCTACTTCCTCCTCAATTTTGAAAAATTCACGTGGATGTTCGTATACATTTACACAGAAATCTAGTGGTCTGTCACGTTCTAAAAATCCTGTCTCATCCTGTTTTCCGTGCTTGGTCCTGGTTGTCCTTCTACAACCTGTGCGTACGTCCTTCTCGTGTTAATATCCGTGTCCCTGTCTCTATTCGGCGTGCTGGTCACAGTCCTGTTTACTTCCGGTAAACTGTTCTGTCGCGTGTAACTAGGTCTTGGCGTCGGTCCCCTAGTCGCACTATTGCTCCTGTATTCCTGTCCTCGTCGTTCCCAATTCGGTCGAAAATTTCTGTTGTAGTCAGGCCGTCTCGGATAATTCGGTGTCCTGTTGTCAAACCTAACTGTGTTAACGTTTCGTTCTCGTATCTCTCTTGTCCGTCCTACACATACATCGTCATATCTCTGCAAATACTCTAAAATGTCTCCCGTTCTGTGATGTTTTGTAAGGCCACGTGTTGTCTAATTTCCAGTTCAAAATGTCGTGATAGGTACTTGATAATCTGTCTGTCCGTCAATGGTGGATTCAGTTGTTTGGCCACACTGTATTTGCGGATGGCATATTGCTCCCTAGAACCTGCAAACTCTCCCTTAAATTTTCCTGTAATCAAGTCGTCCCTAATCTGATCCTGTTTGTGATCACTCCAGTAATGTTGTAAAATTTGTCTTCAAAGTCCTGATACGTGTCTATGTCCTGTCCTACTAAATTGTACCATGCTTCCGCGTTGTCCTTTAATAAAGCCTTTATCGTATTCAGTTTAGTCTGTTCGTCAAATAAATTTCCCACTAGATTTCTTACACTATTAATAAAAATTTGTGGATTTACCCTGTTATCGCCATAAAACTTCATGTGTTGGTCCAATGATACTCCACCTGTAGAAAATCTGGGACCATCCCCCGTTAAATTTGACATGTTGTATTTAATACTACTAACTTCACGTTCTACCCTGCCTAACTGATCCCTACATGAGTCCGTCACTTCAGTCATTTTCACATTAATCTCTTCTTCACAAAAAATGCGTACTTCGGACCTTAAATGTCCCATTTCCTGTCGAAGACCTGTAATATCACGCTCATTTTTTCAACCCTATTTTCAACTTCCCCATCTTTATGGTAAGACTATTTTAAATTCTGAAACTTCTTGATTCGTCTTATCTATTTTCTGACTAATCTCCTCTAACTTCCTGTTCGATTCTTCACTCATTCGGTCAAATTTTCGATTTGAGTCCTCTCTCGCTCTATTCGATTCATCGCTTAGCTGTTCTAATTTTCTGTTAGACTCCTCCTCGCTCTATTCGATTCTTCATTCATCCTCTCTAGCATTCTCATTATCATCTCGTTTCCTTGATCCCCTGATTCCGTCCTCGACTGATCTCTACTGCCTCCAGCTTCTTCCATTTTCGAAATTTTCTCACACAATGCACTATCGTCACTTCCAATTTCCACTCCTTGACTCCTTAACCACTCCTTTCTCTGCATACGTTCAAATCACTCACACACACTCTAAAATACTCTTAAATTTATACACACACAGAAACTCTCTCTCTCAGATCGCCAGTTTCCTGGAATAAAATAACAAAAATTTTATTTGGAACTCGAGCCTCACTTTTGGGTCGCCAAATTATGCTGTGATATGCTCCTTTGAATGCGGGAACTGGGTCCTTTCAACAAAAAAAATTCTAGTCCCTAAGTTTGGGCGTCAAGAATGCTGTGATACCTTTAAAATCCGTTAACTACGCTTTTCGCCTCGGCTGCTCACCTAATGTTATAAACCTCCTCATTCATAAAAAAAAACAACACATTCCTACCAAAAACATCAACGTTAACTCTATTTACATCAATATTCAGAATACATTAAAATTTCAAAATTAAAACTCAGCATAAATTTTAGTTTTAAAAAGAATTTCAAGATTAATTTTATTATCATTTTACTGTGCATCCAAAATTAAAGTCCTTGTTGGATGCCTACTAATTAATATAACAATATAAGCAGACCGGAGTCTGAGTATAAAGGGAGCATCTACCACCCCTTTACGTTAATTAACCAGGTTCGTCTAATTGAGCTCAAAGACATACCAAAATTTTCATCATATTCCCGAACATCAAAACAAAATACCCTTTTAACTTAAACAAGCAAATTTCATCTTAAAATTAAACTTTTATGGTTAGAACAATTTCACTAATGTCCATTTAAAGTAAATCAATTATAAAGTCATTCAATACACACAAAAATGTCAAACAAAATAGTATAATTTACCTGAAGGTTACTGTCCTCGTAGCTTCGAAGTATCGTTTCTTTAGTTAATCACACCATTCAACAGGATTATATTTACGGCTTCTGATTCTCTACGCTTTTAAAATTTTCTCCATCACCATCCATTCAAAGTCATTTCTGGGCCTTTCCGGAACTCATCTGTGTTTATCTGACCCTTGATTCATGGATCCAGACACGTATTTGAACCATTTAATTATTAACACCCCCGAAAAATAGCAAAGAAATTCATGCTTCTGTCACCAATATATACGCCAAAACTGCCTACTTTTGTGTATACATTCGTCGTTGTAAATTTTGCTAATTGGTACAGTGAAACTAAATTTTATTACCTTGCATCTAAGTGCACTGAAGTACATTCATGTTAGCACGTAAATAACAAGCTATTTTGAATCACTAAAATATACTAGCAAACTTTAAATTATTTAATCAAACTAAAATGCACGGTTTAATATCTTCAATCAAGTCGCGTATGTACGAGCTTTTAACGCATCGAATCGTCAAAAGTCTAAGAGAGCTTGTTTATATTCATCTCGGTATATATAGCAAAAAGCCTGTCTGTCGGTCTGTTCCCCACAACGGGTAATTCTAAAGAATTTCTCATGCCATGTTCCCAGTCTGCCGCTCACGCGTCGATTTTTACGAATTTTCACTCGCCCCATTTAAATCTCAGAAAATTTCCACACGGCACGCAAGCATGTCCGAGAAAAACTAATTGATTTTGTACAGAAATTGTTGTTCTACCTCTGATATTTGCATCCTCTTTTAACCAATTGTGACCCCGTGACGTTGCTTAAATCCCGCCTTTTACAATATGTGTCTTTGCTTGACGCATTTTCTCTTTCCTTCTCTACCGTGTTCTTATTGGTGCAACTTGATATTCTTTATTATCGATTATTTTAGTCCACATGGAGTGTGAAATACCCAGCTTTAGTAATTCTCGTAACTATTATGCGACGTTTTCCCAAGATTCTTTGAAATATTAATTATCTGCAAAATTTACGCCGAATGAGCTTTTAAATAAACCCAGGTGTTTAAACATACTATTAATTCTCAGAGCCTTATTCCGTGGTATTTTAATCTTGGGTTTTACAAGTTTCTATAGGTATTATATGTTATTAACGGTTTAATTAACTCCAATTAAAATTGATTTCTATCCTTTTCATTTTAGCGAATACAACTTAAATATTAATTATTATAGGTACACTTTGTTTTACTACCGGTTACTTAAATAGAGTTAATTAATATAAACTTTGCACGTAATTTCTCTTTGTTTAGGAATAATTACATTACACGCAGAGCTTTTCAATACTGCTTCTTTTGATATAAAGCGTCTTATAAATAATTTAAATTTCTTATTTTTACTGAAACAACCGAGTTTATTTATGCTTCATGGTTTTAATAACGAGTATTATTTAATGAAATTCCTTATACACGGTGATTAAAATTATTTGATGTGATTATTTAATTTTTTACCCTGGTCTAAATATGAGTAATATATATGTATGTATGTAGAGGTGAATAAACTTTTGCTTTTTCATAAGAGTTTATTTACATGTATATCTTATTTTTACATTTGTTATACACAAATTTCCGATTGCGGGCTACGTAATAAAGGATATTCTTATTAGGTTCAGATTAATTAAGGTAACCACACGAGATGGGACCCAAATCTGAATTGTGGAATATGGTGCGATTCCCAGACCAGCACGAGGATGGGCCGTGGACAGTGACCGCTCACAAAATAGTGATACTTATTGAAGCGCGCCAATTGGAGACACGGCTCTATCGCACCATACACAAGAAAGGACACATCAACCCTGCAATTAAATAAATATGTCCACATTACCATAAACTACTCATAATATTTTACACTCACAACTAATAATAACAGTCTTGTCAAAATAATAAGATTATATTTACAGTATCTCAGTACAACAGACTTTATTGATAGCCTTATCAATTTTTTTTTGGATAAGACTTGTAACTTAATTAAACTATTTATTAGCACCCAGCTATGATTAAAGTAAATGGATCTAAGTGGCCATAATAATTTATTAGAATGACTACAATACTCTAATTACTATTGTAGATTGTATTGTGTACCTTCTCTTCTGTAATTTACTAAGAAATTCAATAATAAGACTGTTATGTCAACAAAAGTGCGCCTAACATATATACCTCTTTATATACACATAATTTACTGCTACCAATAAACACACATAAATAAGCAGAAATATACAATTTATTCGTATTATCCCCAATGCATAGTAATGTTATTAAACAACCACCAAATTGTAATTGTTACTTGTGATACAATCATAAAAAATTTTCTTCGATGCCTTAGAGTCTTGGAAAATAATGTGGCAGCGTGACAGAAACCGTGAAAAAGGAATGTTCCCCTGAGTTGGTGTAGGTGAGTTGTAAGAGAACCCCCGTGTAAATAGATTTCTGGATTGTTGAGGATTAACAGCGAAGCTCAACAAAAACACTGTACGCAACAAAAATTATGCAACAAATGTGTAGAATGTACTTACGCTTTAACCAGCGATTTATTATTTAATAGTTCCACAAGAAATATATAAACACAAATATGGTTTACAGAAGAATTGCCATTAACCTAAAATATAATAAATAGCAGGATCAAGTTTACAAAAGAACTTACTCACCATGTGCTTGTATCACACAACGCCAATGCAATTATTAGGAGAACTGCTTTTACAAGAAATACTCAAAACAGCGTCTTCCTTAGTATAAAAGTATAGCCCACAAATACTTTATAAAATCAATCTTGTAATTTATGGTTTACAACACCAAAAATTAGGCTAACCTCCCGTAAAACGTGTGTTAGCACTTCAACAATTTGTCAAGGAATCGAGACGACACATGTTCCCAACGTTCCTTGTAACTAAAGTTTAGATGACACTCACAAAAAATAACTTGTTCCATTTGACTAGCAAATAATACTTTCACTTTCAAATAATTATGAATGTGATATGCACGTTCCAACCTAAAACATGACAGCAGAACAAGTGCGTTCCGTATTACTAGCTAGTTAATGACAGATGCAACATGCAACATTCAAGATATTACACGGGAAATTGTAACATAGCAGAGACGACAGTTACACCCCCTTCTAAAAAGAATTTTTTCATAAAAAATTAAACTACGTCAGACGTTTCTGAGTTATGTAGCTCGATGTCCTGAACATCCCATGATCCTAAGTTTTAACCAGTGACAATATCTTTTAGTTGATAAACATTTTAAGATATTTTTTGATTAACTTGGCACTTAATAAATTTGTATGCCAGTTTAGTTGCAATAGATAACAAGAAATTCCTTTTCCAAATTATTTGTCCAACATGCAACTTCAAAAGTTGACGATGCAAATTGAAATGATTAGCATTAGTTTGATAAGCTTAGACTTTAATAAACAATTCTTTGACAGGTTTCAAATGTTCACACCTACGGGTACGATCTTCACAACCAATGGGTGTTTCCAAATTTTCATAATCTGTTTTATGCGCTCTCCTTAACAACTAAATTTCCTTATCAAAATACCGGACTAAAATTAGTTGCTTCATGAACACAACTGCACAATGCATATCTAAATTCAGGTAATTTCTGATACCAAGTACGCTGACTATCTCACACAAATAATCGAATCAGAGTTTTAAGAACTCGGTTGACTCTCTCAGAAGGATTAGCCTGTGGGTGGTAATTCGTATTAAAGACAATTTTCGATTCATAAGATTTGGCTAACTTTTTAGAATTTTACTAATATTGCGTACCGTTGTCGCAAATGATTCTCTCTGGTGCACCGAGAACAAGGAACACATCCTCTTCAAGATGCTTCACCACTGCGTTACTCGTAGCGGAACGCAAAGAAAACAATAGAGTATAATTTGTAAACATATTAGTCACAACTAGAACAGAACAATTTCTTTTGGCTGACAAAGGCAATGGTCCATTCAAGTCCGTGGAAATAACTTCCCATGGCATAGAAATATTTCGTTTATAAATTACTCCATATGGCGGCTTCTGTTCTGGCTTCTGAGCCTGGCACACCGTACAATTCCTCACATATTTAGCAATGTCATTATTCACACAATGCCATTAATAACTACGACCAATACGCTGGCGTGTTTTAAAATATTCCGTGTGACCTGCCGTTGCAGCATCATGGTTTTCCAAGAAAACTGTTTTCTTTAGTCGATTTGGAACGACCAGCTTCTACTGCTCTTTCTCATTGTACTATAATTTATCAGTTACAACTCGTTTGCAAGTAATTTTCTCAATAACCCGAAATTGTGCTGAAATTTTATCTCTTAAACGTATGTAGAATCGTCAAAATCCTCTACTTTTACCTCAATCAAACTCACAGCTCTCGATAATGCATCAAGCACTTGATGAGCGGAACCTGTTCGATGTTTAATACTAAAATCATAACCTGAAGTCTGAGTGACCAGCGGGACAATCTACCAGACGGATTCTGTAATTTTTTTAACCATTTCAAACTGTAATGGTCCGTAATAACAATAAATTTTGGCCCTTCAATAAAAGGACGAAATTTTTTAAACCCCACATAACTACCAGACATTCCAGTTCAGTGACTAAATCAGAGGGACTAGTAAAAACACTCTAATGTGCAAAAAAAGACCTTTGGAAAAAGAACATTAAAGACTATCGTAGTTATCAAAGAAAATATAAAAAAAAGTTAATAAAAGTATCACAAATATAATACAAATATAAAGGGCAATATGATTTTTATGCTACTATAGTAGTCAATAAAATAAAATTATAACTTAGGTTTTATGTAAAGTTTACTTTGAAATAATAAATAAAATAAGTATAAAAAACTAAATATAAAAAGAACTCTTGGGCGTAATGTCTAATGTAAAAGTATAACTCTCTTTGACACAATTTCATTTTATCAATGCAACACTTCTAAATACGTATTTGGACCACTAAGTGGTCATAATCAATAAAAAACATCTAGCTTATAATTGCTAAATTGGCAATTGAACTGAAGTTAAAGCTGGTTTCACTTCTGAGGGTATTCTCCTCACCAATTAGGCTAAAGTCAAACTCTACAATTACTAAAATTATTGCAAGAAGCTAGCTTTAGTTTCAGGTTAACTGTCAGTTTAGCAATTGTAAGGTAGCTGTTTTCTTTCGATGATGACCACTTAATGATTTAAATACGTATTTAGAGGTGTTGCATTGAAAAAATAAAATTGTGGCAAAGGAAGTTATACTTTTACAAGAAATACTAATACTTACAAATTTTTTGAAAACGGATTGCCATAGAAAAGTATTGCCTACTAATACAATAACTAAACAATTATTGTTTATTGAATTAAATGCGTGACCCACTATTTTTTAATCTTAACATAGATTTTGTAATGCGTTCGCATTACCTTAAACATGCACCAGATAGGAAAGAAAAAAAAATATTGGTGCACTTTGTGTATTAAAATGTTATTAACAATACACGTTAATTAAGCATAATATTTTAATTCTTGTGCCTTTGGACCAAATAATTTCAATTAGGAGAGTTCGTGTAATAAAAGCAATAAAATAAATTTTCTTAAAATAAATTGAAACACTTAATACAATACCAAGATAACGCATTAGTCATTAAGTAGGATAAACGTAACGACAATAAAACCGCTAGAAAAGGTATTTATGAGACACCCAATGTAATTAATATGTCATACTAGAACGCTAAATATGAGAAACTGAAGATTATAATCAAAATGAAGCGCGAAGCGTAATATAATGAACAAAATCTTAGAGTATACATTGATGAAATAAATTAAACCGCAAAAATGCAAGACTATATCTAAGACATTTCAAGACGTTCAAGGAAAATTGCAACAACAACACAAAGTACGCGACTTTTATGTAACTAACGTAACAATACCCATTTTATTTAGTATTGATTAAATATGTTATATTGTGCGAACGAAATTTTATAGAAGGGAAAATGATATAATTATAAGTATCACAAATTGAAGTTTTTGTTTAAAAAGTGATTTAGAAAGCTGGAAATGTAGTAATATGATCATGTAAAAGTCGATCGAGGGAGGGGCGATTTTATGGAAACTTTTGCTACAATCAAGTGCAAAAAGTTTTTTCTCAGTTCCTGGATTTTAAAAAACGCGTGGATCAGAATAAAAACAGGTTTAAACTTAGGAAAAGGAACGCAGTTTCAGAATGCATCTTCTCCGAAGGAGTAATTTTACGGTGTGCGAGCTTTTTTATAATTTTGCAAACAAATTTGTCAAGGAACTTTAGCCGCGTGCGGGGTTTTGAAACTCGTGTGTGCCGTGTTAAAAGGACTACCTGCATGTATAACTCAAGTGAATGGGTTTTGGTTGTGTTAATGATGTTATTGTTAGAACGAGAACAATGAAAGGCAGAGGTTCCTGATTTCTAGACATCCTCAAATGTAAAAATATATTAGGCGTTAAACCTAGAAAAAATACGAGTTTTTGCTTTGTTTATAGTTGTTAATTGCATACATGTGGATTGTATGGGTGAACGATTTGTATTTATGTAAAAGAAAATCAATAGCATGTAAAAGTGATTATTTTGTAAGAACGATTTAGCGACGGAACCCGTTTTGTTAAATTTAAGAATAACATAATCGGCAAAAAAAGCTTAGAACATATCTAAATATTAAGAGATTTGTACATATTGAGGTTAAATGTAAGTCTTATTGGTGGGATTTATTGGTAGTGGAAGATTGAAAATTTAGTATTTTGAATGGATAATGAAATGATAAACGAAAAAGTGGGTATTTAACGTTCTTCTACGGGTTGTTATTAAGGACACTTCTAGAAATGGTATTTAGAGTATCATGTATATCAATATTGGATACCGGAGCAATGGTGCGACAGTATTATTGATTGATTTATTATTTTTCTTCAGGATTATTCTATTAATACCTGGCCAGTTTGACACCAGAAAATTTGTTTTTCTAAGGAACCCATATTTGTATTCATATTGCAGATATTGAATGTCAATAAAGGTAAAGTATAAGTTGGATATTTTTTGCACTTATTTATGAACTACGTAAAATTAGATAATTCTGAAAAGATCTCCAGCCGCCCCACTAATGGAGTCGTATTTGGGAGAAGCATTTTATTTTAAATATTTCCTTGATATGACAAAATTTAATGAACGTTTTTGGTGTTGTAGGAAAAAGTAAAGTATAGTGTGATAACTATAGAAACCAAAAGCAAATACGACATAAACGGAATAAGCGTCTTCCGTGTAAGGAAAATATCAAAGGGATTGCTAAGACCAGATGGTTTGACTTCCCTTAATTATCATAACAGAGGTAAGTAGTTATTATAACGTAGTTTTTGTATTTCAACCATAACAAATGTATATATTTTTATTATTCTTATTATTTTTGCCACAAGACTGTAGTTATTCAGTGCATCTTCAAACTGTTGCGGGGACCCCGTCCCTTTAGGATAAGTCAAAATTTATAACATAACGCTCATTTTACCCGTAACAATTTATAGTGCATTAAGAAAGTAATAAATGATTTTTTTAATTTGCGATTTTTTTTATAATCCTTAAATGTACCAAAAGGGCCATTCTTTTACATATTTTTTGCTTTATAATCAAAAGAGTCGTTTATATTTTCAAAATGGTAATAAATATGGAACTAGAAGGTATCGGTAACTGTCCTTAAGGAAAGGCCTCGTTAAAAGGAGGAAAAATCTCTTTTGGCGCGGGGCTCATTAAATTTTAACATCGTTCACTTGCTTGTATTAACAATCGAATTTAATTAATTAGACGACGGGCGTCTTCACCCTCGTACATAAGTATTTTCTGATATACTATGATTCCAATGTTATGACGCCGAAAAGCAACAGCTTGACAGAACTTCAATCTCCGGTCATGTCAGTATCCAAAACAGGTAGGTTTTCGTTTTGTGAAAGCTTCATCCAGTGGCTATTTTTAAGCATTAAAAATTTGTTGTGCCGCTTTCCAACGTATCTAAAATGCGCTCAAATTGAAAAATGCCCAATGATTATAACAGTTTAAGAAACGGGTTTTAAGCAAAAAGAGTTGAGTAATTTAAGTATTACAAACAAGGCGTTAGATGTTTAATTGACCTGATAGTTCTTTGTCCTATTACCATCTGCAACTCAGCGTTGTGAAACGTTCTCCAAGTTAATTATATCAAAAAGTTAAACAATCTCTTTAAATAAACAATATGAAAATCTCATCTCATTAAAAGTTGTTTACTTTTAAACCTAGTTTAACTAACTGAGTCTTATTCACAATCAGAGTACTGAAAATTCGTCATTTCCAACGTAACGAAACACTTATATTTTCTTAAGTTCAAGCTGGTTGCTTGAATTCCAATACTCCTCAAAAGATCTTAGCTTTAAGAGTATTTTTCAGTTAATTCCAAGGAACTGCAATGGAAAAACTGAAAGAGAAAATATAACTGTCTTACTATAGTCCTAAAAATAGATGTTTAGTAAACCAAGTCCTTACTCTGAGTATCATCGTTTATGGAAAATAAATTACATAAACTTTATAGTTCTGTCTAGACAGTAGCCTGTTCGAACGGTAATCCGCTTATATATAGCCTAGCTTTTACGCGAAATATAGTTTGAAGATTCGATTGGTTTAATGCCTGCAGTATACGAGTTGGTTTCAGTTCAGTAGTCATCTATATTTGTTATTTATCACTAAATAGCCCATTTGTTTTCTATAACTGTATTATGTAATTTAAAGGAATATGATATTAATACTAATCTTTTTAACGAAACACCGGTTTCTAGAATAATGCTAGTCTTAATCGTTTTATAAAATAATCCTTTGGTTTTTAAATTCTTTTAATGTTCTGTTAAATGTCCCGTTATTTTGGTTGCTTTATCGGATAAAAGATCCTGGCATTTATAAATTATGTATTACTTTACACTGTAACACGTATAAATGCCACGCTTTTTAATTTACAGCATTTTTGGTCTGAATTCTCATATTCGATTACTTATATATTCTATAGTCCTATTATTAGATAAAGATAAATTTAAAAAGCTTTCGAACTATATTAATACGTATTGTGGGTTGTGTTAGATTCAGGCGCCATGACGCTTTCATTATGAACATTTGTGAGTCGTTTTAAATACAGTCGCACGGGGCCCTTTCACGCCGGTGCTTCCAGAACTAATGCGAGTTATGTAATCCCCCATTTATTATATATATAAAAAGCTAATAATTAAGAAGTTATTAGTAATATTAGAAAATGCGCTAAGTGATGTGCAACAATGTCATGAAGGACAATTTATTTCAGTTTATTAACGTTCATGGGAACGGAAGCGCTACATTGTAGCACAAGGATAAGTGACACTGCAGATGTCAGGTCACAGGTGGTCACAGACAGGCACGTACCGAGATTACGCAGAAGTAAGCTCGCAACAAAGTAGTTATGAATAGCTTTAAGATTACAACAATGTATTATGAATAAGAGTCAAATGAAAGCAGACATTAGGTCTGCAAGTTCCCACAGACTTGTGAGGGGGTAGGGATGTTATAAAAGGCCCGGGAGCTCCACTCGCAGGCAGTTAATCCATCGTTCAGCTTTAACACTGCAGTTCGTTAGATAACTCACTTTGTACAATTAATTAATAGTTTCGGACTTAAGAGTAATTATTTCAAGATTGTCTAAATTCAACATTAATTTCTGTATAACGAATTAAATAAATGTGTTAAGAAGTTTGGAAGTTTTTTTTAAAAAACCGCTCCCAAGCCACGAACCTTAACTGGCGCAGTCGTACCGGATGTCAAAAGGGCACTAGCGAATCCAAAGTCGAGGAACTGGTGGTCTGGATTTTCAATTCCGAATTTGGCAGGACAAAACAAAAGTTGGAGGCGAAACAAGCATCGTTTAATCCCAGCAAAAAGAAGTTGAAGGCGAAACAAGAATAGTTCAAATTCAACAAAAGAAAAATTGGAGGCGATACAAGAATATATCAAATCCAAAAGAAATTTGAAACAAAGAAAGAAATCAATAAAATCAACAAAGCAACTAGTGTAAATTCATTTCCTTTAAACCAATTGACTTTTATTTTTATTATTAACAAACATTTTTGATATTTGCTAGTTTATGATTTATATATGTATATTGATTATTGTTACAACTATTTTATGCAATTTTTTTGAAAATAATCTACTTAGCAATTGCTAGAGATTATCTTCAAGCTGTTATTGAAATTTTATCATTATTTTATACTTGTATATGAAAGAGAGAGATAAGAACTGAGAAAATTTATTTCTGAGACATAAAAACTTGAAACAATTAAAGAGTCGCAAATTTTAAGCGCACAAGAGACTATATTACGTTTTAACTAACGCAAGAAAATTTTTAGAATTTCTAATTCAACAACTTTAACTGGCGCAAGAAATTGTTTTTAGAAACAAAATCAAATTCTAATTTAACAACCCGGCATTTAACTAACACAATACATCGAAAATTAAAATCACGAATCTTAAAACTCAAATCTAGTAATAACGCAACTATCCAGACGTAAACTCATGGTATTCCATAAATAGACAACGTACAAATCGATTAATAAAAGCCACACTCTTAATACGAGAATTATTCAAACGCAAAACCAACAATCGTCTCATCTATAAAAGTAAATAAAATCACGCATAAATCTAATTATAAATTACTAAACAAAAGCTACTTAAAACATCGCGAAAACCTTTCAGCATTGTAAATTAAAACAGCATAAATTACGACCGGAAACTTTTTATAAAATATCAATTTAAATTACTCAGGAAAGATATAAATAATTACTACTGAAAACGCATATTGCAACCTTATTCAAACTTGACAATTTTAATTAAATATTTCAGTAAATTAACGAAGCACAAATTTCATTGTATAAAATCACAACGATTACCGAATAACACCTACAGTATAATTTAAAATAACCTGGCAACAGAAACTAACGCAACTAATTAACTGACAACATCCTGTAGCAGATTACAACATTGTAAGCATTGCAGACACCTTACAATCTCATAAACCCACGAGAAGAAATAATTATTACACACCTAACTAAAATCGACATAATTAAAAATAGAGAAGTTTTAACTGACGCAACAAACGCAAAGAATTCAAGTAAGATATTTTACCACAAAAACCCCTCAATCCTATTGAAACGTCGGAAATAAAATTAACATCGGCAAATTAAAAATAAACGTAACCAAACCAATACCAAGCGTAAAACTTATTAAATAACTACACAGCCGTGCAAGTGAATACAAATTAGGCAAATCAATTTTCAAATAATCCGAAAAGACCCAAATTAAAAAAAAACAGCAAGTAACCCGACGCAATCTAAACGAAAAAGTAATCAATCCAAGTACGAAATAACACCACAAACTACGAAATAAATCTAAATTAAAAAAAAAAACTTTGCTTATCCGCCTTATAATAAGTAAGCTGACGAGAAGGGCACTAACATTAATCGCAAGTCGAGAAGACGTAGACCAATGGGACGAATACAAACGCATATTAATATATTTCGGCGACCAACGGAACCTAAAATTTCTAGTGAGAGATTTGATAAACCTTAGGATGGAACACAACCAATCCCCCTATCAATTTGGCATGAAATGCCAAGATATAAAAAGCTTAATCTTGACAAAACTCAAAATTGAAGAAACCGACCCAAATGTAAGACTTTTAAAAACAAAAATATACGACGAGATGACATTAGACACCTATCTAAATGCACTACCCGAACGACTTTCAGATAAAATTAGATTTCAACACCCCCAAGACTTAGAAGAAGCAATGAACATGATAATCGAAGAAGAAAATGTAATGTATTACTGAAACCGACTATATAACCCCAACGCGAATAAAAGCTATACGCCAATAAAACCTATGCAACCCGCGAGACAAATAAATCCACAACAAAAATTTAACCCGTTCAATGCACAAACCAACCAAATGAGTACTAATAATCAACATTTTAATAACTTAAACTTTAACAATCAATATAAGCAATTTCCAAAACCAACATTTTACACAAACTTTTCAAAACCCGCATTTCAACCAACATTCAATCCGAACTTTTTAAAAACCCGCATTTCAACAGAGATTTAACCAAAATGTAAATCAGCAAAGACCAGCATTCAACGCGAATCCTATTAGAAACTCACCAATGATAAACAATAATAATCCCAATAATTATTATAAACCTACACCAATGGATACCTCATCTGGTAACACCAGACCCAACACCAAAATAACACACATTAGACCAAAACCCAATCAAAAACGCACTTTCACCTCAGAAGAGGTAGAAGAGTGTGAAGATGACCAGAATAATTGCAATCGATCGTGTACAAAAAACGAACAAAACCAATCAAACCATTATGAACGCGGAGAATCATACGAAACCTATGAAGAGAACGATGAAGAAAACGCGTGCTCAAATTTTCAAATGGACCAATTTATAAACGACCAAACGTAATAAACCTAAATAATATGAATCACCTTGTACTATCCTATATCGAGATACCCCACGAAAATTATAACCCCCTGGAAAACAACGAAATGTTAAGACAAAATTTGAATAATATCCGATTTAACCGCGACATAAATCCGGAGGAACAGAAAGCAATGCAAAATTATGTTTCGAATACCGCGACATATTCCATTGCGAAGCAATACCCCTAACCTTTACAAATACAGTTAAGCACAACATTGAGCTAACAGACAACAAACCGATATTCACCAAAGCATACAGATTACCCCAGGCAAGTCAGGAAGAAGCTGACAGACAAGTAGCCGATCTATTAGATTAAGACATCATACAACACTTCAATTCACCATGGAGCAGCCCCGTATTAATAGTACCAAAGAAACTGGACGCATCAGGAAAACGAAAAAACAGAATGGTAATAGATTACCGCAAATTAGACGAAAAAACGGAAGACGATAAATACCCGTTACCGAATATAACAGAAATTTTAGATAAGTTAGGCAAGTGCCAATATTTTTCGACGCTAGATTTAGCATCAGGATACCATCAAGTGGAAATGGAAGAAGGAGATACACAAAAAACAGCCTTTAGCACACCTAGAGGACACTACGAATATAAACGGATGCCATTTGGACTGAAGAACGCACCCGCAACTTTCAACGAGTAATGGACAACATACTACAAGGGATACACAACGAAAAATGCCTTGTGTACCTAGATGATATAATAGTGTATTCAACATCATTAGTGGAGCATATTGAAAGATTACGAGAAGTGTTCGAAAGATTAAAAACCGCACAATTTAAAGTACAGTTAGATAAGAGCGAATTTCTACAGAAAAAAGTAGCATTTTTAGGACACATAATAACACCCCAACGAGTGATGCCGAACCCCGACAAAACAAACGCTGTATTAAATTACCCAATACCCAAAACGAATAAAGAGATAAAAGTATTTTTAGGCCTTAGCGGTTATTACCGTAAATTTATTAAAGGTTCTGCTCAAATAACAAAGCCCCTAACCAATTGTTTAAAAAAGGGAAACAAAATTGTACATACCCCAGAATTTATTAAAGCTGTAGACAAAATCAAGAGTATATTAACAAATCACCCCGTATTAGAATACCCCGACTTTTCGAAACCATTCGTATTAACAACGGACGCATCAAATGTAGCCTTAGGCGCAGTATTAAGCCAAGGAACAGTAGGCAACGATAAACCCATCAGTTATGCATCCAGAACCCTTAACGAAACAGAGCAACGATACAGTACAATAGAGAAATAATTGTTAGCCATAATTTGGGCAACAAAGTATTTTAGACCATACCTATACGGACGAAAATTTTATATATACAGCGATCATAGACCATTAGTATGGCTATGCAAACTCAAAGAACCCAACTCAAAATAACAAAGATAGAGAATCCGACTAGAAGAATATGACTACGAGATCATATACAAAAAGGGAATTTACAACAATAACGCAGACGCTTTAAGTAGAATACAACTTAACGCACTAGAGACAGAATCAGTGATAGGAAACGTAGACGAGACAGAAATTAGAGAAGACCCAGACGAAATGGAAACCATACATTCGACACAAAATGACGAGCCAAAAACCGCAATTAAAATCTTAAATGAAGCCATAGACACGAACCCCATTAATTTATAATAACAGAAGTTTAAAACAACCTCAACCCTGTAAAATATACGAAAGTAGATAATAAAAAGATTTACCAGATTCAGATAACCAAAGACGACAATGAATCACAAATAATTAAAATTCTAAAAAAATACACCCCCGAGAAAAAACGATTTTACTTTTACTTTAACACGGAAAACTTGTACAAACGATTTTCGGAAATATATGTTAAACTATTCAACAATTCTGGCCCCGAACTTGTAAGATGCACAAGAAAATTAATAACATTGGACGACCCTGACGAAATAAATGACGTGATCAGAAACCAACACGAAGGAAAGACCAACCATCGAGGAATAAACGAAACCCTAAAACAAATCATGAGACGTTACTATTTCAAGGACATGAAAGAATTAACTACAGACTATATCAATCAATGTGAACTATGTGACAGAGCAAAATATGACAGAAGACCCCCGAAGATACCCTTAATGTTAACCAAAACACTAGACAAACCTTTTCAGAAATTACATGCAGATACTCTAGTAGTAGAGACACAAAGTTACTTAACAATCGTGGACGCATTTACAAAAATAGGCCAAGCAATACCAATCACTTCTAAAAATAGTATAAACGTAATCCAAGGATTTCTACACTATTTTATATTTTACGGAACGCCTGAAACAATCACGTTAGATAACGGAAGCGAATTTAAAAACGAAACAATACAAAACACTTTGGAATTACACAAAATAAAAATTCACTTTATAACTGAAAACCACCCTGAATTCAACGGACTAATTGAGAGACTACACTCAACCCTATTAGAACAAATCAGATTATTAAGAATCAATTACAAGAAAGCACACATAACTAATTTAATGTCATACGCATTAATCGCGTATAATAACACAATTCATTCATCGACAAATTTTATACCTATAGAATTAACCCTAGGACACTCAGATTCACGCAACCCCTATGATATACATTATAACAAGGAAATCTATCAGCAATACGCCAAGGATCACAAAGAGAAACTAAAAATAACTTATGACAAAGTAAAGGATAAGTTAGATAACGACAAAGAACGCATTACCGTGACCCGTAATAAAAACACAGACCAAAACGGATTTTTCATAGGACAAACCGTATTCGAGAAAATTTTCCAAAGTAAAAGACACAAAACGGCACCGAGAAATTTAGGCCCCTTTAAAATCAAACGAATATCCGACAAAAACGTAGCCGTAGTAGACGACGGCAAGATAACAAAATATGTTCACCTCAAAAATTTAAGACACCCTGTACTTTCAGTTAGACAATCACCACCCTTACCGTCATCCTCCACCCAGGTAGAACGGACACAGAAATCATAATTGAAGATATAAAAAATAACCCCGGTATACTACCAATAAAATTAGGCAGTATGCAGAACACTATAGATTATTGGACCTTAGCACAAAAATTCGATTTAACCGAACTGAAACAAGAATTTCAAATAATCAAAAATAATTATTTTCGACTAAAACAATCAATGGACACAACAAAATTCGGAAAAGAATACGCAATAGAAATGATGAACTACGACAATATAACAGAAAGTATTTTGAAAAATATAGAAGACAAATTTAATCGACTAATACCCACAGAACAGACGGCAAGAAGAAAAAGAGGACTAATCAACGGATTAGGAAACATAATCAAAGCAATTACCGGCAACTTAGATAATCAAGACGCGGAACGCTATGACAACGCGATACAACAATTAATAGAAAACCAAAATGACATCAAAACCATAATTAGTAACCAAATATCATTAACTCAATCAACGATCGTCAAATTTAATGACACCCTAAGAAAATTAGTTAGAAATCAAGATAGTATAGCCAATCGAATACAAACCCTAGAAAATAACATGCAAACTACCATTTTAGGCATGCGAGATTTAATCAGATTCAACACGATATACAACCAGATAATATTAACCCTTACCTTAATTCAACAAATCCTAGCAACATTAGAGAACGTAGTAACCTTTGCAAAATTAAATACTCTACATTTAAGTATCATAGAACCAATTGATTTATTAAAAGAATTATTAAGAATAAAATCCTTTATAACTAACAGTAGATTACCTTTCGATGTAATAGAATCAATCAAACATTTCAATATTTAAAAAAATAGCTATAATTAAAGGCTATGTAAAAAATAACGATATAACATTTTTAATAGAAATACCAATAGTAGAGATTAACAGTTACAATTATTATCACTTATTTGCTTTTCCAATGAAAATGACTAGCACATACCAAGTTATTATTCCAAAAACCAAAATCCTATCCTTAAATGAACTAAGATATGGTTATACGAACGAAAAATGTGATGAAGTCACACCAAATCAATACTTATGCCAATCACTAACAACAACAACAATTCAAGAAGACAGCTCTTGTGAAGTACAACTACTAAAATTTACCAATCAGTACGAAAATTGTGAAGCCAAACCTGTATAAATCACCAACATGAAAATCCAGAAAGAAACGGAAAATAAATGGATAGCCATTTTCCCCACCGAAGTAATCGCAACAATATACTGCAATCAAGACGAAAGTAATTTAGCATTAACCGGAAGTAAATTAATCACCCTTAAGGAAAATTGTTATTTGAAATTGAAAAAATGAAATAATTAGAGTTTACCAAGATCCCGTACAAACCAAGAAGTTAGCAAATCTACCCGATTTACAAATCAAGATTACTCAAGACGAAGACCAAGAAATACTTCAAAAACCAATGCAATTGGAACACCTGGAATTAGACAACCTCAACCACGCCATGAAACTCATGGAAGACTACAAAGAACACCTGAACGAAATCAAAACGCCCAAAGTGCACTACGACAATATTAGTGTATGGACGATTATATTGATTATATTGACTATTTTATTGATCATTTATGTAACTTATAAAATTTTTATTAGATATAAAAATAATAAAGGAAACAGTTTTAGATTTAAGGCAACTAAAGAAACAAATGTACCCTTAGAAAGTATGAATTTTAAAAAATGAGATTAAACGAATTTATTTAATTAAAAATCAAGAAGGTAAAAACCCCTTAATTTGTAATGTACGTCGGAAGGAGTTATGTAATCCCCCATTTATTATATATATAAAAAGCTAATAATTAAGAAGTTATTAGAAATATTAGAAAATGCGCTAAGTGATGTGCAACAATGTCATGAAGGACAATTTGTTTCAGTTTATTAACGTTCATGGGAACGGAAGCGCTACACTGTAGCACAAGGATGAGTGACACTGCAGATGTCAGGTCACAGGTGGTCACAGACAGTCACGTACCGAGATTACGCAGAAGTAAGCTCGCAACAAAGTAGTTATGAATAGCTTTAAGATTACAACAATGTATTATGAATAAGAGTCAAATGAAAGCAGACATTAGGTCTGCAAGTTCCCACAGACTTGTGAGGGGGTAGGGATGTTACAAAAGGCCCGGGAGCTCCACTCACAGGCAGTTAATCTATCGTTCAGCTTTAACATTGCAGTTCGTTAGATAACTCACTTTGTACAATTAATTAATAGTTTCGGACTAGTTTTTGTAAAAAAAACCGCTCCCAAGCCACAAACCTTAACTTGCAAAGCTAGTATTGTGTGTCTATATATGATTCTGATAAGGTGTCTAAAATTTTTCAGAAGACGTGCAATCTGAAAATTGCCTTATAATTGTGTAATACGGGCCTTGGTAAGTTCCCTACGTAATTTCTTTTTCAATGCGCTGATTAAGGAAGAACACAACATTTTTAGTTAATGTTGAATAAGCTGTTGGTTGTAATGGTGCTATAATTTAATTTGGCATATCAACTACACGTTTGGCTATTCAATAAAAACCTGAATATATCGGTGGTAAACATCATCCATTGCACATGATTTTGATTGGCCTTTCATCGTTACTGTTTGGTAAAGTATTTTGTACGCTTATCATTTTTCCAATTAATAAAGTAAGCAAATTCTTTTATGGCTGCTAATTTCTTGTTTATGATCTAAATTGATATACACATGTTTATGCATGCTAAATACCTCGTTTAGCTGAAATATTGAATAATTTCACGCACAAAATTAAGTATTCAACGTTTAAAATTTTTATACAAAATGGTTTATAAGTTGCTTAATGAATTAGTGTATTAATTGTTGGAAAGATTCCTTTAAAGACAGTACCACATATTGTAGAGCACGTTTACATAAGAAATGTTTTTATTTCAAATAAATATTTATTCAAATCAAAAAGACGTAGAATTATTTAAACAAGCATATGTTGTGGTTGATTACCTTTGTTACTAAGTTTATGTGAAATAAAAGTTGAACACGTATTGTTTATTAATTCAGGAATATACTAACAGCAAAGGTAGATACAAGTTCCAGTTTTTTAATATGCAAAACTAGATTTGATTATGAGATATTTATGTCTTAGCCAACAATAGATATCCTTATTAGCCGATACAAAGATATTAACACATGCCCAAGAAGAAATTATAACATTAAAGGTAATGTTCAAACGACGCTTCCATTATTAGAAATCCGTCCTTAGAAATAGAAGTCTGTCCTAAAAGCCCGTCCTTATTATAAAATGCGAGCTTATAAACACTATTGGAACAAAACTGCTTGATACCAATAACAATTCTGGACCGCATGATACAAAACACCATCTTGCCTTTCTTAAACTGACTTGTCCTTTTGACAGATAAAACGAAAAAAAAAAACGATATTAAGGCAGAAGTAAAATATATTAACAGGTTTAGAAAGGAAATGACCAAGCAGCTGCATAACCGACAATTTCTCGATCTTTCGAAACTACAACAATTATGTCAAACTAAGCGTTTCATTTAAGTCGACCAATAAGATAATTATTTAAGTAACGTAAACAAAGACTTGTACGAATAAACTATTTTTTAAATATAAATCAAAGGAAACTATTAATGTTTGACCTTGAAACGTAATATAAAATTAATATTAGGGACTCTATGTAATATAAGGTATTGTGAATAGACGGAATAAGAATTTTAAACGCGCCAAGATCGAATTAAATAAGTGAAAACTGAACGCGTTGTAACATGGCTATGCGTCAGCCAAATGACATGCTACACCGTAAAGTTGGATATGATTTATGGTGAAGCATTTTTATTTTATTAATGAAATGATTCATCCAGAGTGAGGTTGATAATGGTGTTTTGTATTTAGGTTCATCTTCCATCCTTGTTAGTTACAATGGTTGTTTGTTTGATTAATTTCTTGCGCTATGAAGTAATGTTTTAATAATTTGGTACACTGGTTTCTCCTGCCGTTATATCATTTGAGGATTGCTCTTGTGCAGTAAGCACGATTTTATTTTGATAGCAATTTATTTCATTTACGTCGGCATTATAGCGAGGTATATTATATATAAGTTCTGTTTGGTCTAGGCGAGACTGGTCGTCGTAGTTGGTCGCTCAGCAGTTCATTAGTTTAGACGAGACTCACGAAGAATCGGTCACTCAGCAGTACATAAGTCTAGACGAGACTTGTGGTATGTTTGTCGCTTTAATATTTTGGCATTGTGATTTGAAGATAGTGATGGTGTAATTTTTTGTTTATAAGTCTAGGTAAGGCTCGCAGAAGAGTTTGTCATTTTAGCAAATTTATGCGTTGTGAAGCACTTTTATTTGTTTCGACAATTTGATTATAAGTAGAGTAAGAGTGTACAAGAATATTGATTTATTGTTATTCTCAATGGAAAGTTGTAAATAATTTAGTTTATAAATTTATTCCAATAAATTACCCTTGTCTGCAAATTTGATAGAATGGAAACGACTAGTTCCCAAAGCTCAAAGAGAAATGATTATACGTTATTATCATAATCCGTCTCTTACTGGTCATTTTGGATTTTCAAAACTTTGTCTCGAATTAAATATTTGTATTATTAACCTAAAATGCTTATAGATGTCTTGAAGTTTTGTTTGGTCTGCGGTGCCCAGAAAGCATCCAACGCAGCTTTTTTAGGATTTATGGGACGAGAAAAGGAAGCAAAATATCCACTTCAACTTATAGCTTTACACTTTATGTGTCCATTTCCACATTCAAAGCTAGGTCACAAATGGTTGTTAGTGATAGGAGACTGGTTCTCAAACTACACTGTGTTATGTCCACTGCTAAATTCAACAGCTCCAGCAATAATAAAATTTTTAGGAAATAAAATTTTTCTTATGTTTGGTATCCCCCAATTTATTATTTGTGATAATGGATACCATCTTATTAGTCAGTCTTTTAAAAAATTATGCTCAGTTTATAAAATACAAAAAATTTGGTTTGATACTGTTTACTATCCACAGTGTAATTTTGTTGAACGCATGGATAGAACTATTAGTACTACTATACGATCTTACATAAATAAACATGATACTTAGGATGTAGAATTAGCAAAAAATTAGTATGCAATTAATTTATCGAAACACGAAGCTACTGGATACACCCCAAACCTTTTAGTTTCTGGAAGACATGTACCTGTCAATGGAAAGTTTTATGGATGTGGTTTTGAGCTACTTGATGATATCGAAATCATTCCTGGTAGTAGACCTTTGTATGTGTTAGACCATAGAGGTTTATTTATAACTTTTAAAGAAGTTCGTGCTAATTTACATTTAGCATATGAGCGATCTAGTCGTTCCTACAATCTTAAGAGAAGAGAAATTTCTTTTTAAGTTGGTGATAGAGTATGGAAAACTAACAAAGTCCTCTCTCATGCTGCTGATAAGTTTATTGGATAGGCTAGCATCAAAATTTGTATTAAGTGTTGTTCGAAGGAAAATTAGTAATCTTGCATATGAATTAGAAAATGACGATGGTTCAGAAGTTGGTCCTTGGCATGTTAAAGATTTGAAACCCTTTCACGTAATAGACCCATTCTTAGATTACAACAAGGTATGTTCGTTTTTTATTTGTATAAAAATCTTTTTGTTTATAAATAGAAATGTTGTGCATATAGTCTTCATATAGTATATCTTTGTTGTAAGAAGTCAAGACGAGTGAACTCTATATATCTCCGTGAGTTTTGTGCTGAACAAAAACTTTTGTTCATCAAAAATATTTAGACCCTCCAGTGTACTTATGGTGTTCACCCAAAAAGTATCTTTTGATGTGTTGTAGGGTTAACTGCATAATAAATTGTTTATAGTAATTGTTACTCACTCTATAGAGTAATAATGCTGAAATTTTGTTGGAATTACTTTGTTAATTCAAAATGCTTTGTAGTATCCCCAATTGTCACTCCTATAAGGTAAACAAATTTATTTATGACGGGTGACGGTACAAATAAAATTAGTACTGTTAGTTATAAGTCTGTAGGACTTATAATATATTTTTTGCTGGCAAGTCTTTCTTGATTTGTTTTGCCGTAAACAAAAAAAAAGTTTTTTAAAGTTTTGAACATGTGTTTTTATATCTACATGATTTTGTTGTTTGGATAGAAAAGGTTCTCCCTGTTTAAAAATGGTTTGTGAATCTTACTTCCCTTTTTGTATTTACGAGTTGATAAAATTTATAGTAATTCTTTATGTTGTTTTGTTGTTAGAATAAGTTAATGGTATGGGATTGTATATATTTTGAGTGCTGAACTCTTGATTATGACATTACTCGATTTTGATCTACTCGATTTTGATTTACTCGATTTGTAACATCCCTATTTTGACTCTATTTTTGAACGTGTTGTACGCAAAGGCACAAGCGCACTCCCCATTTTCCTAATGTTTAGAAATCATTACTACTATCGATTTCCATCTAATTATTGTATATTATTAGGTATAGTTTATATTTTCGATTAATATAAATTTCTTTTTATTTTTATTTTTCTTTTTGAAGCTTTGTCGCAATTGCTAAGCACCAAAAGTGTGATTTGGTAAAAAGAAAACTTTTAGGTTTTACCAATATTATTTTCACATTAACTCAAGTTTTCCTTTTGGAAAGAGACTGTGAAGCATTTTAATTTTATTGATGTGATTAAGCACTTTAAAGACATTGAATTTGATGATTGTTAGTAAATAACCATGTATATGGCAAGTTTTGGGTTTTAATTGTTGAAAACAAATTTTGTCTGCATATCTAAAAATTTAAATTAACATTCGTTAGTTCTTTTCCTTAGATTTGTACAAGCATTAAAAAGACACCTTCGATCTATTTGTTGAAGTAGAAAACGTTGTTTAACTAAAATACATACATATATCTGTTTGTTCCTTGTATAATCCAGCAGCACGTGCACTTTTAAACGCTCGTTGTAGTGTAGATGGTATTTTCTGTATACAATCGGGCGTATTGCAACTATTGTGTAAGAAACATGTCTGCCTTGATTAACATCTTAAAATAAGACCCCCGAATAGCCTTATAAAGATAGTTCTTTTGGAGTCCTCGTCTACAATGTTAAAAATAGGAGGATATGTACAACTATCATGATATCATTTTTGCTGTTATTTAATCTACGTTAATCTTCACTGGTATTTAATTTTTGGAATACCTTTAACACTATGCAAACTTAAAAATTGTATCGAAGCAACTACTGTAAAACTGAGAGATGCTACGATATAATGGATTTAACCGTGTTTGATTAAAAAACTCTGATATTAATGGTTCAACGTAAATCCCATTTCGATTGTTGCCAACACCAGAGCTGTTTAAATAGATGCCTTGTTGAAATATTTCGGTCACAAGAGGACGCTGTTAATCAAGATAAATTGTATATCTTGGTAACATATTTTTTTGTTATTATGAATTAATGCCGCAGTCCTCGGTAAGTCAAACTTTTTAATTATTTATATGAAATATTTTATTCCGTAAATTAATCTTAATAAAACCTCCACAATAGTTAGAACTTGGTTAATTACAAAAACAATCGTGTACGATTTATTACTCTGAATTAAGTCAATGTTTATTTTCTACAAGAAATATAAGCGACGATCAGTTTCCCACCTGATTTAAAAAGTAAAAGTAATATAATTTATTTGAAGTCTATTTTAAGATCTCGTGTCTATTTGAAAATTTTATGCTATAAAGAATAATTATCATCTTTTAAGATCCACTAATAATTATATGTACATCGTACCCAGATCTGAATATGATATGATAAAAAACTTTTATTGAATACATTAATTGACACTTTTAATGTTACATTATAACTTGGCATACATTCTATCTTCAGTTAACATTACTTAAAGAAAACTTAAATTAAAAATGTAAAAACCTGTAACAGCAAGAAAATAATCTTTAATTTATTAGATATACATATATTTCCTTCTTCATACTTTTTATTAAATTACTAACGTAACAATTTATTAAGAAAGTAGCTCCTTATGATTAAATTTGTATAAACATATATTTCCTATTCAGATGCAATCTATGATCTATTTGATATTTAATGTATAACTACTTTTTCTTTCTGAGATAATATTGCATAACTTAACAATCTTAACCTGTGTGCTATACGTAGAGAAACAAGATACTTAAAATTTTTGAAAGCAATAATATGTTGAGATAGATAAACGTTCATCCAATTATTATATAACCCGGAACGGCAATAAAAGATGGCATACCTATAAATTTGCTGAAGTTGACATCAGACCTAAACAGCAATGGCAATAGAATAACACACCTACCTTCACAAACAAATTCTAATGTGGAAATAACACACGAGATTAACCGCAAAAATTCTCGAAGCCCACGTAAGTAAGGGTTTGTATTTATAAAAACTAATAAGTGTTGACCGCAAAGCAGTGTTGATTGAAGCTTTGGCGTCAACATACTATTGATGAGATTAGATAATATGTCACGTGAAATGTGCAGTATTAGTAGTGAAAATTATTTAAATACATTATGGAAAATGAACGACTTTAAAAGCTATTGTAAACGATAATTTGCTTGAAAATTTTCGTATATTAAATTTTAATGGAAGATCAGTGTTACTCCAATCATTGACGTTAAAGAATTGATTAATACTCAAACGTGAGGAAATTACTTGACGTGCTTACAATGGTCTCAAAATGAAAAATAGATAAATAAAAACAATTAAGACTACCGCAGGATAATGTTTTTTAATTGGAATTAGGCATATGTAATGCAAATGGTTTGTTATTTGTTACATGGTTCAATTTGCATGAAAAACTTAATTTTTGAAAAGATTTAAACGATTTTGGAGCGTAAGTTGGTAATTATGTTCTGGAAAAGCCATCAACAAGCAGTTCTGTAACAATAAAAATAAATGTATTTTATTAAAATTTTTAAAAGGACTCGTATATATTAATTAATTGAGATAAGTTAAATATTGAGATTTTACGTTGTGCAAGTTTTTTGAATTTAAGAGTAACAGTTGTATGTGAAAGTCAATATATTTTAATTTTAAAAGGTTTGAAAAACCTATGATACTAGTTTTTGCTATTATACAAGATGGGTTTGAACATGACTGAATTCAGACAAGTTTGAAAAGGAGGGTATTAAATTATATGATTTTTTAAGATAAATTTTGTATATATTAAGGAAAATTTAATTATAGCATTGTTTATGAATAATAACCATGAGATTAAGATTTGGGTAGAATAAGTGAGTAATTATCCTGGTTTTAAAGAGGTTCTGGACTCCATATGTAGTATGTAAGATATGTGTTAAGACAAATTTGATATGATTAACTTTGTAGATAATATTGCTTTTACGAGAAAGTTGTGGATAGATTATTTTGTACCTAAAGAATTGTTCGCAAGATGATTATTTTGTATTACTACGCATCTGATGTATGATTACACTGGTTTTATTAATTGGAGAGCTAGCAAAAATAATTAGATGTTAGGCAATTTAAAACATTCATAACAGCATTTTTCTTAGACCCACGTCGTACAAAACAATACACACAAAGACACACGCATATGTATGTATTCGTAAAATGAAATAAGATGTATCTGTAAATAAACTTTTATAAAAATAATAAAAGCGTATTTACCTGTATAAATCGAGCTAGTATTTGCATAGCCATATACAAAGTAATAACGTTATTGCTTCACAAAAAGAACAAGCAAATAAGTTATTGTTTTGTTTATGGCTATGCAAATATTAGCTCGATTTGTATAGGTAAATTCGCTAGTATTATCTTTATATAAAATTTAAACCATTTGTTATAGACAAATTTAATCTGCGGACTGCAAATATCTTTTTATTTATGTGTGTGTGTGTGTGTATGGTTAATTAGATGAAATAATAATTTAGACTTTTTATGCAAAGCTTAAATGATCATATCAAATCGAGCTAGTACTTGAAAGATAGAAAATATAAAGTCGTGTACAGAACTGTTTGGACAGTTCTGTCAGGGACCCTATATTTTCCATCTTCCAATTACTAGCTGGATTTGAAATGATCAATTGGCCTTTGCATAAAAAGTCTAAATTCTTATTTCATCTTACCAACTATAGTACGTTACTTTTTATCAACTTACTTTATGTAATTAATATATATATATAATATATATATATATATATATATTACTGTGGTATTTGGGGTTTAAAAGGGTATCAGTAGCATTAATTTGTAATTTATTTCGTGATTCAGCAGGTAAAAAAAACTAGCACCTTTGAAAAGCGCTTTTATTGTCAGCAATTTTAACATTACTAATTTTTCATAATCCTCTAAAGACTCATAAAGTAAAGCTGGTGTTATATTGGAAACAGTCCGTGTAGGATAAAGCATTTATGTAATTTTCTTGGATCTTGTCAAGAAGGGTAGATTAAAACGTTGAACAAATAACAGAAATTCCAGGTAGTGTTTAATACCGCAGTCAATTAGGATAGATTTGTGGCCTCGTTAACACGATATAGAAATTAAGTTTGAGTGGGTTATTTTGTCGGTTATGAAATAAGCCTGTCAACCGCAAAACAGAGAGAGGTTATTAAATAGCATGGGTACAAACAAGATAGAGATAATACGTGTTATGAATACAAGGTAGTGGTGTGAGAACTAGTCGTTCGTTATACTATGGGGCTGGCAGACAAAGTAAAGGCTAGTGGATTTAGCGTATAAGTTAGAGCGGAATGGGGATAACATGTGTTGCATAGGGGACGTATTTTGAACGTACACCATCATCAGCTGGGGTAAATATACACAACGTGATTGGAGGAAAATGTTGAAATATAAGGAAAGCATTTTAGTAAGGCGCGTGCGGTGGTCAGCGTCAAGTAATTTTTAGAGAAACGAGTTTCAGTTAGAGAAATACGAGGAATTACTGTGTACGTTAGTTAAGGTGTTTGTGGAAAAGTATGGCCGTTGAAATTTTACAAAGAATTGTTGCGCAAAAGTGTTTGTATCGTTGAAATTTTCTGGAATTAACAGGCTTTGAGGGGATGAGAAGCATTATATAAAGTGTGGATCATGGATGGAAGCTCCTCTTAGTCTTCGATAAGCTCTTAGCCCTGTTAGTCCTCTTAGTCTTTGACAAACTCTTAGCCCTCTTAGTTCTGTTAGCCTTCGACAAGCAATTAGCTCTGTTAGTCTTCAAACAGTGCAAAGCTCTCTCTTAGTTTGCAACCAAGTTTTTAACTAAGGTACGTTACTATTAATGTTCTTCAAGCTGACGGCTCCATACAAAACCGCTTTTACGTTTTGCTTAAAAGTATACGTATGTAGAAACAGTTTGCTTTAAGTTGCATTGAGTATGCGATTGGAACATGGAGTAGATGACAGTGTTTGATCGATGTGGTAATTACCAACAATTAATGGTATCAGTAGAAGAGTCTGGAGAGTTTGGATGCACTATCGAATTTGTAGACGAGGTGAGTTCGTTGTAATATAATTGCAACCTGCAGTCAAGGTCATTGCAGTTCAGATTTGGGGTGTTCCTGAATACCGCAGTCTTTGATGGTATGATAGCAGATCCGTGTGCAGCTATAGAATCCAGGTAACTAATATTTTTTTATTGAGGTGTGTAATTTTTATGTATAAAAAAGACAAACAGTGAAACGTTTCTAATTGAACAATTTAAGTTGAATTAGGTTTATTGTATTTTATGTGGGAATTTATGAGTGATGCATGGCATCTGTAATATTTAATTTATGTACAAGGCAAGAGGGTCTTTTTGATTATTGATGCGCAGAAATTAGCACGAAAGGTAAAACTTTACTATGAGCTCGTATAAAACCAGAGTTAAAATCAGAAACGTGGTAAAGCCCTATTGCTTTTTCTTTTATTTTATTAACAGGAAATATTTATTTGAGGTAATTATGGATATCGAAATGTACTGTTAAGAGAATATTGGGGGGGGGGGGGTTGTATATAGCTTTTTCAGAGATTTGAAAGAGTAAAATTAATTAAGGTTTGTTTCCATTACATAAGTAATTGGATATATTATCTGGTATAAATGTCGAAATGTGTATATAATATGTAAATAATGTGTAAACAAGTAGTCTAATTTTTATATTGGCGTGTACTTTATATCTGATATGTTAATAGAGGTAGGCGATGTACAGTGGGCAGCGTGTTAGCTTTGAATAGTTAGTTTTATTTTCAGGAAGCAGTTGTGCAGCCATGGCAAAGTTTTGTTTTAAGATCCTAAGCTCGTAGCAATAAATGACGTCCAAGTCGGGGGGATTTTTAAGTTTATAAGCAGTCGTTGAAACTCAGAGATCGCAGCAATAATTGGCGACCTGAACGTAAGGCTCAAATTCTGATATTTAAATTTATTTCAGGAAACTGACGACCAGGAGATTAAAAGTTGATTGTGTTGGATTTTTTTGTTTGTTGTGTATATGTGAGTTTGGGGTTTTGAACGTATGTTAAGAAACGAGTGATTGAGGGGTCAAGGAGTAGAGATCGGAAGTAGTAATAGTGTTTTGTTTGATAAATCGGAACTGGAAATGGAAGCAAAGCCAAGAGGTAGTAGAGATCAGCCGAAAACGGAATAGTGAGAACAAAGGAGCGATATGATTACGAGAATGCGTGAAAAGGTGTATTAGGAATCATACCCGAAGTTTGAGAGATTGAATAAAACACTAAGTGGAGTTAGGGAAGAGTCAAACAAGAAGTTTGACCAGATAAGTAAAAAAATAAAGAAGTCTACGAAGGAACTTAGTGATTACAAAATTAGGTTGAATCTAAAAATAGATGAAGTCGAAATGCGTGTAGAACAGAATGAAAAGGATATAGTTGGGATTAGACTGGAGATAGGACAGCAGAAAACGGAAGTGATAGTTTTTTGCAAGGAGGAAATTAATGGTAAAGTGACGCAAGTGAATCACTCATGCAGGGATCAGTTAGATAGATTTGAAAGGGAAATGAGTGGAATAAAACAAAATATGACTGCTTTAACGGGGGGATGGACCGAAGTTCTATACAAGTAATTTATCGTTAGATCAGCATATGAAATTTTTTGGGGACAATCGGGTAAACCCGCAAATTTTTATTAACAGTGTTAGGACATTGGTGCATAATCTATATGATGAGCAGGCAAAATTAAATATTGTAAAGGCGTTACTAAAGGATAATGCAGAAGCATGGTATAATCTTGTGGGACAAGACAGAGTCATATTTAGATTTTGAAGCAAAATTTTTGAAACATTATTGGGGAGATCATAAACAGGACCAAGTGAGGGATGATTTGTTTACGGGGAAATATAATAGGGAATTTGCAGGATCTCGTGAGCAATATGCGATTAGAAAGTTTAGAATAGCAAAACAATTAAGTCTGCCGTTAACGGATAGGCAAATTATTAAATACCTATCAAGGCATTTTGAGGTAGAGGTTAGACAGCACGTGGCACCTTAGAACATTACAGAACGAAAGACATGTTTGGAGTATTTACAGAGATACGATGATGTAAGTACAGGGAGACCGAGGAAATACAGAGATAGAAATGTGAATCAGGTGAGATTTGAAAATAGGGGAGATAATTTTTACAATAGACGGGGGACGAATTTTAACAAACCGCAATTCAGAAATAACTGGGAGTCTAGGGGAAATTATTATCGGTGTAGCAGCGGCACACGAAATACAACTCAGGGACAAAATGTGCAACGTCAAAACAGTTCACCGAAAATTTCGAGAGCGCAACCTAATGCAGGTTGTAGCACTAATAAAGTTTGGGGTAGACCGGAAGTTGGTAGCACGTATGCTGAAGTAGCAGCGAGACGAGGAGTACGAAATAGTGAGACGCGTGTGAGACAGGATTATCAATAGGAGACAAACCACTAGAGTTAACAGTAGGTAAATATTAACATCCGCTGGAATTTATGACGATTGAAGAGGAAGTTGAACCAGAAGTACTTGATTAAAACTGAACGGCATCCTCTTCCTAATTCTCGTAGATGATTAATTATCGAGTACAGCACCTCGCGGCTATAACTATATATTACTGGACTTTGTCAAATCTACTTTTTTATTTCTGCGTGTTAACTATTTCTACTAAACGCAATTCAAGTATGGCTATAATAAAATATGTTAAAGGTATACTAACCTATAGTCTGGACCTACGCCTAACTTTCTTAAAGTAACTGGAAGATCTCTCGGTCCATGTGTCTTAAGTACCTCTTGCAACTTTAAAAGGCCTTCGTCGCTTTCGTATAATACTAGATACTTCTTCCAATTCATTTCTCGCAAAAGTGTTGCAAATGCTTGACCCAATGTATGTGGTTCTGGATATAGGTTGAATAGTAAATTAGGTTTATCATTTTGATATGCTTCAGAAAACTGGGACATTTTAGTATTCCAAAAAATTTGAAACTGTGGTATTTCTAGGTTTGTGGATACCGACTCAATAATTTCCATATTCATTGAAGAGAATATTGCTGCTACGCCTTGTTTTGCTAGTTCACATGCTAAAAACAAATTCCATTAGAGCACGAAATTCTTACTTAAGATGTTAGTCGCGTTATAAAATATATACCTAACAAAATACATGCTTTCTTAAATACAGGATGTTCCAAAATTGCTAAAAAATAAAGCTACCACGTATTGTAGACGTGAAAATAAGTCGATTGGACCCAATTTACCTATATACTAAAATGTACCGTTTGTCCACGAGAAGAGTTCAAACATAAATTCAGTCATGGACACAAAACAATACTTTTTTTTACAAGTGTTCAATGTGACCTCCACCTTCATTAATGCAGGGGTCAATTCGACGTATGAAATTGACATGCACCTATCTTAAAACATAATCGTTTGTCGTAATACGTTTACAACATTTTGAATTCTGATCCAAAATTGCTCGGGATTATTAATTTAAACCTTGTACACTTGGGCTTTTAGCGGTTATGTATACATGCAAAGACCTTTTGTTGATAGTGTTGTGTATACCTGTAAAGTGAAATTAATTATGTTATTGATTGACCACTGACAAAGGTCTGGCCAATACTAGTTGTGATGTTGTAATTGACTAGTTAGTTGGTTATGTAGTAACTTGTTACGGAAAATATAAAGTTAATTTTTATTGTTGGTAGTGAAGTTATATTTTCCGTAACAAGTTACTACATAACCAACTAACTAGTCAACTACAACATCACAACTAGTATTGGCCAGACCTTTGTCAGTGGTCAATCAATAACATAATTAATTTCACTTTACAGGTATACACAACACTATCAACAAAAGGTCTTTGCATGTATACATAACCTTTTAATAATGACAGTACACTAGTTTTAATTTACATTTAAATTTATACTCAATCCACTTTATGTAAGTAAAACTAGTATTGTATATTAATAACTGTTTTTATAACATCTTTGTAGCACATGATTAAGGGTACAAAGTTATACCCGAAACGTAGTGATCAATAAATGGATTAGTATTTATATATTTTTTCGAACGAAATTATCCCAAAAATCAAGATCAAATAACGTTCTTATATATATATATATATATATATATATATATATTATTATATATACTGTGATCCTACCTTATGAGTGATCGGCGTAATATATCTATCTGTCACTCCTTGTCTTATTTTAGAGCCTTGTTGAGTTATGCCACACAATTTATCTTTAAATATTTAACACGGCTACTGCACGTATATATTTCACAGGGCCGTCAAACACGTAGCGGAATCTACCTAGGGTGGATCCGTCCTAGGCAAACACCTCTCAACTAGACACCCAAACAAATATCCAAGGAGTTTTCAAAATAATTTTAAAAGCCAAAAGTATTCCCAAACACTAGTTCCACTTTTATAAATTTGATTAAAACACTGCGTAGATATTAAATACTAATACCTGGAACCCAGATACAGGCGCCGCCTTCCAGCCGTCCTGAAGCCAAGTGACCAACTGCAGGCACCTCCTGAAAAATAAGTAACTCGAGCAACTGGTAATCTCCGGACTATAAAACTACTAATATTTCTACAAATTTTATGTTATACAAATACTCAGATAACTCCAATTCTACTATTCTTTCCTCTTCAAAACGATAACGGTACAGAACAGCACTCCCTCTTCTAATTACTTTTTCTTCGCCACAAAATTGATACATTAGACTTTACTTTACTGCATTCCAGTACCACTGAATCTACTTCTTTTCACTAGTTGCTACCTCCAAGTATAGCTTGACTTTCAAAATTTACTCGTAACTTTTTAAATGTAACCAAAACTCAGAACAGTACAAAAACACGTCTATTTTTCAGTAATACAAATTTGAAGTTTTTTATAAATAAAATCCGTCTTACTTTGTTTCCGTTGCCATAACAACTATGTTTACCTCCACGCACACTATGCAATTTATAATTATTAATAATTGATTAATAATACAGTTCTTTTCTCTAGATACATTCATATTCTAGATGGTTTGATAATCCAGTGATTTATGTATATTGAACTTTTTACAATATTGAAAATAGCTAACAAACTTTAATGGTTCAGCTTTTAAATTGTACGTAACAGACATTTATGTCTTATTCGGTAAACGTCCTGTCAATACATAACCAATCTTTAATTGTTACAAACATATTCAAACTGAACTTCATTTACAAATTTTTCAGGAGTATCACTTAACTCCTTAAAATTTTAAAAGCGTGCATTATACCACACAATTTTGATATTTGTTTTTACATTCAAAAAGTTCTGAAAACGCTAACTCCAAATTAAATTTCATATACGTGCAACCATAACAATTAAAATACGTATACAATATCAACTAGCTTAGCCTGGTCTCTAGCCGGTATACGTTGTTGAATGCAATCCAGTTTTAAAAACTTTATAATATTGTTGCGAGCTACTATTAGGCAACCCGTCAAACACACAAGCGTTGTAGGGTCTGCATAGACTTCAGGATTCTAGATGCTTCTAGCAATCAAACACACAAAACGCCGCCGGCACTGTTCATTCTTGCCAGAACTGGAAGCTTCTCGTAAGTACCAGAAGATGAGTCATAACTTTAAATCTGAGTATATATAAGACCGCTAAGAAATGCAAGGGTCAGTCTATACTAGAATGTCTAATATAAATTATAACGTTGTAAAGTAATAGTAGTTTGAGCTTTAGAAGTATACATAAATGATATATGCTGTGTCTAATGTACATGCAGCTTGTAGTATACATAAATAAATAGAAGTGTATAAACAAATAGTTGTGTTAGTGTTGTTAATGAACCTATGGTAAAGAAGCTAGTTTAAGAAGATATTAGTGCTTGTAAGTTCATTAGTGTAATAGTGCTTCATTGTTAAGTGGACTGAAAACATCTATAAATAAGGCATATACTGTTAATTAGACTTGTGAACAGTGAGTAATAAAGACCTTTATTATTACTTGTTTTAAATTAAAGAAACGCGGTAGTAGTAGCCCGTTACACTGGTGTCAGCCTGTGTGGTGTATATAGTGATTAATTTAAAACACAAGTCTAAAGACATTTAAGTAGTTTGTATATGCCAGTTACAAGAAATCAAAGTAAAATGGAAGCAGAAACTTTAATGAACTTCTTTAAGGATTTTAAATCCGAAATGCAAGTGACACTCAGTGAAAACTTAGTGAAGTCAGTTGAACTGGAATTGACCCTTAAAGAGTTTAAATACGGTATGGAAATGACACTTAGTGAAAATGCTGAGAAAATAGAAAAGTTAAGTGAAAATACAGCCACGTTCGAACAAAGGTTAATGGAAAGCTCCATTGCATTGAAAGAAGATTTCACTGAACAGGTAAAAACAGTTGAGCAAAAGTTGGACAGTAAATTGGTAAAAATGGAAGAAGATATGATGAGGCTGCAAGAACAGGTGATTTCACTAACAACACGGCCACTTGAAATAGCAAATCAAGTTGTAAATGAGAACATTCCAGAAATAAGAACCATGGAAAGAAGCGAGTCCATACCGTCTACTTAGAACAGGGAGCACGACTTTGTACATTTATAGAGAAGGCAAAATAGCTGGATTCACTATTAAAATATTTGGCGAATGTTTTGAAAATTTGAACTCATTTTTAAAATTAGCTAGCTAGATTTGGATAGTTTTAAGACGACCCTTCAGGTCTCACCCGTAAGCAGAGCTGGCGACTGCTATCCGGTATTACGGATCCCTTCCATTTTACTTTTGTTTGTATCTAGTTGATCGGACACACTCCAAAATCAACGCTAGGGATACCATTATTCAAAGCCTATTTTTAGTTTTTGTTTTAGTTTGTTAGATTTTTATTTAAGATCGATTAATTTTGAAGTTAGATTACTTTTGAAGCACGTTCAATTTCGCGTTTAAACCCAATGTATTACCTTCGGGGGAGCATTGTGGCCGTGGACGCAGGTATAGGGGCCCTTATTCAAATTATAAGGGAGGCTACTGTCAAGGTGGCTCCGTGGCGTAGTTGGTATGTGTGTGACTACAACGCGAAAGGTCCCGGGTTCGAATCCCGACACGATCCACTTGAAAAATATTAGGCGAACATTTTTCACAAAAATACACCCTCGTTCGGATGAGAGGTAAAATGGAGATCCCGCTTGTGAGTGTTGTCACGCACGTTAAAGATCCCTACCTTGCTTGAAACAGCAAGGGTTCGGCAAAATTCCAAATTTTCCAGGTAAAAAAAAACTCGCTTCCTGTCCAGTGTAGTACCTTCGGGTGTAACATTGGAAAAAGATCACATGTAGGGTCGGCTACTGTCAGGTGGCTTCGTGGTGTAGTTGGTATGTGTGTGACTACTACGCACAAGGTCCCGGGTTCGAATCCCGACACGGTCCCCTTGAAAAATGTTAGGCGAGCATTTTTCATAAAACTACGCCCTCGTTTGGATGAGAGGTAAAATGGAGGTCCCGTGTGTGAGTGTTGTCACTCACGTTAAAGAACAGCAAGGGTTCAGCAAAATTCCAAATTTTCTAGGTAAAAAAAACTCACTTCCTGGCCAATGTAGTACCTTCGAGTGGAGCTTTGAAAAATCACATGTAAGGTCGGCTACTGTCATGTGTGCATTATACATATACACACGCACACATACACATATGCCCGGGCGGACGGGCGATGTAGGCATGTACATATGTGTGTTTGAAAGTGTCAAGTATGTGTAATATTGTCCGTAACTGCAAATGAACACACCACCACGGCCAGTGTCACGTGCGTATATGTGTGTGTGAATATATAAACATATGAACGCATATATCTTGCTTTTCAAGGTTATGTCATTCGTTTGTTTATTTCGACGTTTAGTAGTCAGCATTCACTTAGAAAAAACTTTATCACTGTACAGTTCTCGCAAATCAGCGTGTGTGAAATCATGAAATCACACAAATTCCTAATTATTTGTCGTGATTTGGACGTGCTTCTAGATTTCTTACTTAATCGTTAAGTGCTTCCAGGTGTACGGAAATATCCGCACTGTAATGAAAACATGCCTCTTATTCGTAAGCAACTAATGTTTCGTTGTCGTCGCCTTTATTACGTACAAAAACAACGCAAGCGGATAAAGAAGAAATGCGATTTGAAAATAAGTATGCCGAAAGACACTTGGTTTGAGAATATCCATATGTCACTACAAAAATCATGCCAATTCATTGCGTATCACATAATGTTGAGGCCACCTTGGCAGCAGTTTCTGGAATCAGAGCTAGATATAACAGCTTCTATAGGGCTAATTACTGTCGAGAAGTGTGTTCTGTAGAGCGAAAGGCATTCTGAACAATTAGGCGGAGAGAATATTGTCGTAGAGATAGACGAAGCAGAAATCGGGAAACGGAAATTTGACAAAGCAGACTCATCACCGTACAATGAATATTTGGCGGGGTCGAACGAGTGTCAGGTCGATTATTCATTGAGCCTGTTCCCAATCGTACATCAGCGACTTTACTTGCCGTCATTCGCAAGTGGGTTCAACCAGGCAGAACAATTATATCAGACAGCTGGAAAACTTAAAATTGCTTAGGCAATTCTAGATTCAACCATTTACAAGTCAATCATAAACTCAATTTTGTTGATCCGGACAGCGGTGCTCACACTCGAATCGCGAGTCTGGAAAGAAACGCGTGCAAATATACCTCGGTATGGAACGCGCCAGGAGCGTTACCTAGGATTTCTTGCAGAGTTCCAATTTTGCGGTAAATATAAAATTAATAATAAAGTTCTTGCGTTTTTTGATGTAATGACAGAAATCATTGTTAAACTGTTGTTCCGCTAGTTATTAATTATGTCTACGCTTGAGTGGATCGCGCCATGGCGTCACAAAATATATATTTATAGGACATATCAGATAATATATGGTACTTCAGGTTAGGTTACTGTTAGAAAGCGGTATTATTATTAAAAACACAAATCTATCTTAAGTACGTACATAATAGTACAAATATTTTAACTTTGACATTAAATATCTTTTTTTGGGAAAGAGAGCACGAATTTTGCCAGAGGAAAGGGTTGTTCTCCGTGTGAAATCGCGTCAAATGCATCTATTTTGAAGGCGATCGGTGGGGGGACTTTTTATGAATAATTACCACACTTTTTTGCTGAAGGTATTTGTTTCATATTCATAATTTAATTCACCTCAAATAAACTCAGTTTATAGAAAACTTTATTGTTAGATAATCTATATCATCAGTAATTGTTGTTCGCTTCCGTGGTTGTTCGTAAGTTATTAGCTTGTATATTGGGTAGCAAACATTCAACTTACAAACATATACATTCTAACCGTTCTCTGTAGCTGAAGCACCTATTTTACATAGATAATTAACCAAAACTAGCACAAGAGGGCTGTTCTAATAGTAGTAATTAACTTTTGCATCAATTATCATAAGCTGTTACTGCTACAAACTTCTGCAGCAAGTAAACCGCACACTTCACAAAGCATGTATTAATTTTGCATAACTTCCGTTTATAATGCTTAATTTTACTGGCAGGGTATTCATATTTAATGACAAAAATAGTACTTACCAATCTGGCCTGCATAAAAGCGATCCATTTCGGAAACATGATGAATTATTGGGCGAAGCTTATGATTTTCCTCATAAAGGTTCAGCCTGTTAATTGCATATCTAAAAGCAAGTTCCGGTTCTGGATTATCGTCGGGAAATATTGCACCTGAAATTATTAATTTAGAGTATGGAAGCAGATTATCAATATATTGTAATATAGCAAAATTTTGTTTGAAGTAAGCTAGATTGTACAAATATTCTATATTGATATAGAATATATGTTGAACTGCGCTAATGGAAATTTGAGTAGATTCAGTAGTAAATTAAACAAATCCCATGTGTTTGTAGTACGGAGTGAGGGCAAAATACAAGCAAAACGGGATATATTAGTTTGACAGTTTATTGAGATAGTCAATTAAAGTATGCAAATAAATTTTTCTAAAATATCAATTGATCGAATGCGCTTTTCTCGATGATACCACATATGAAAGTTGGCCAAACATTGACTTTATTGGTATCAAATATGACACAGTTCAGACCCAGAACACTCATTATTAATCGCGACCTCGTTCGTGAAATCCTTCAATAGCACCAGGGTTTTTTTTAAAGTTTCGATAGACCATAAAAAAGGGAACACTAAGGAACAAAATTAATTTATTATTAAGAGTTTTGTATACAAGCGTGGTTGCTTTTCTACATAATTGTCCTGAGTAGTGGGGTAAGGCCGGTCCTAATTCAAAACGTGTTCACACGTATTTTCTATATGTAAAATACACGTGCAACGTTTTGAATTAGGATCGGCTGTATATACTTTCAATGTGAAATAGTTGTGAAAACATTTCAATTGAAATAGTTGTGAAAACATGAATTTTTATATACTTTCAAATGTAAAATACTTGTGGGCACGTTTTGAATTGGGATCGGCTTTATATTACTTTCAATGAAACATACTTCAAAACACACGTATGTTGAAAAATGTAAGTGCAGAGAAAAATGTGTGTAGGTGTTTTGAATTCGGTTTTCTAGCGAGAAGTTACACGTGCAACGTTTTGAATTAGGATCGGCGTTATATACTTTTAATGTAAAATGTGAAAACCTGAATTCTTATATACTTTCAAATGTAAAATACTTGTGGGCACGTTTTGAATTAGGATCGGCTTTATATTACTTTCAATGGAACATACATACTTCAAAACACACGTATGTTGAAAAATGTAAGTGCAGAGAAAATGTGTGTAGATGTTTTGAATTTGGTTTTCTAGCGAGAAGTTATAAAGTATGACAGATGCAAAATATCGCATTCAAGTCAATTGTGTTTAATTAAAGTGGATTCTGATTTATGTTTAGAGGCTGCAAATACACGTGGGCCGGTTTCAATTCAAAATGTGTTCACTCTTGTGATAGGTTGAAAAGTGGGTTGGCAAAGTACGCAGATGGTGGTAATCTGCTATATAAGGAGATTGCTCCTAATATTAATTTAATTAGTCGAAGTTTACTGCATATATTTACATACAAACATGTATATAATTGATATTCGGGGATTTAAATACAAGAAAAACGAGTTTGTGTGCAAAAAAATTGCGGTTTTGGACTTGTTGGAAAGTGTTGTTTGGCATTAAATTTTTAAACTGCCAATGCAGTCTAGTTGTTTGAGCCAAGATCATATAAAACATAACGACTGGGTGACAAGGAATATTCATGGTCTTTCTTGGGATGAATCTTCAACGGCTGGAATGGTGTCATCATATATAGCGCTTTATTTGAAGCAAATTATCCGACCCGGTGAAGAAGTATTTGTGAAGGGTCTAGAAAATAAGAAATTGATTGAAACCTATCTAATGCAAAACGTTGTAACTGATATGCTTGCACTAGGTTGTCCTAAGCTATCGGAGTTAAAAATCAACAACTGTTTAAAATATAACACCCATTGTTGTAGACACAGCAATAATAATCTGCAATGTGCAAAACAAAATACCTTTTTATTAAAAGAATGGCTTGATAACAATAAAAAACAATAGAAAGATTTTGTCTGTATTATTTATTTTAAAATAATTTTACAATGTTAGCCGAAGCAAATTATCCGACCCGGTGAAGTAGTATGTGTGAAGGGTCTAGAAAAGAAGAAATGGATGGAAACCTATCTATTGCAAAATGTTATAGGCACGACAATAATAGTCTGAAATGTGCAAAACAAAATACTTTGTTATTAAAAGAAGGGTTTGATAATAATAAAAAAACAAAGATTGGGTCTGTATTATTATTGTAGTCAGTAAGAAATCTTTAATGCTGATGTCTGCAGAAAAAAACAATTAAACTCAGACATCACGAATGGAACTCTCAACCCTGAAAGCAATTATAATTTATCAACGCAATAGCTCTTTACTGGTTTTACAAAATTTAACAAATTGTACAGATATCTCGAAAAATTTGCCAAAGACAGACAGGCAGATAGACAGATAGACAGACTGACTGCATCAATTTTCTCATTCTCGCTTTAAAAGAATAACAAGTCGTAGTTATTAAATCGCAAACTCAGTTTATCTGCAAAAAATATATAAACAAGGAAATTTATGAAATGCTCAAACTTCAAAAAACTAGAAATAAATCTTTTGAAATATATGCTAACGTTGCAATTGGTGGACGGTTGTAGCTTCTTTGTTTGGTATGGCATACACTTCGGTCTATTTCGTAAAATAATTCATGACTATCAAGATCCACCTATCCCTGCAATCGGTCTCAGGGAATGGACCGGCAATATCGATTGCCACTCTCAAAGGAGCTCCCCATGTTGTATTGACTCATTGGAGCCTTGTTGTTTTTCAAAGGGGCACACATCTGATACTTGCGCCACCACTCCTTCACATCGCCCTTGCAGCTTACCCAGTAAAATCTTGTTCAGACTTTCTCCAGAGACTTTTTAACGCCGAAGTGTTCTCCCGAAGTTACATTATGCAAGCGGCTCCGTGGCGTAGTTAGTATGCATGTGACTACTATGCCCAAAATCCCGGGTTAGAATCCCGACACGGTGCGCTTAAAAAATATTTGGCGATCATTTTTCAGGAAAATACGCCTTCCTTCGGAAGAGAAGTAAAATGGAGATCCCGTATGTGAGTGTTGCCACGCATGTTAAATATTTTTACTTTGCTTGAAACAGCAAGAGTTTGGCAAAATTCAAAATTTTTCAGGTAAAAACATTCGCCTCCTGGCCAATGTAGTACCTTCGGGTGGAGCATTACAAAATCAAATGTAGGGTTCCATTATGCAGATGTCCTAAAACCTCAGACCCTCGGCTTTTAGGAACTACCACCTGAAGAAACCTCACAAATCCACATCCATCCTACAAGGTTCGCACCAAGATTCTATTCTCTAATTACAGGGAATCCTTTTGTGACCAGTACGACTTCAGAGTACTACTCAGGGGACTTACGTTCTGTCAGGAGGGATGTTCCCCTCTGGCCTTTAAACCCAAATTGACACCTAGGTCTTTGTCATTCTGCCGTTTCTTCGCATCTGTATAGGTTGCCAATCATCATTGATCATGGTAGCCCGACCAGGTAGATCACACTATGTTTCTATCCGTGAGCAACATCTATAATCTTTGGCACAAAGGCAAAGGCAACATGGTGTTCCATGTCGAAGTCATACTCCTACAGCCTTTATAACCATCTGGCGATTTGCTTGTTGGGGTTTCTAAACTGTAATAGTCAGCCCACGGTGATGTGGTCTATTCTCAGGTAAAGTTTTTTCCCGTGAAAGTATTTACAAGAGTGATCTGCAGATTACACGACAGCCAACAGTTCCTGTCTTGTAGGCGGTTTCGTGGCGTAGTGGTATGTGTGTGACTACGACGCCCAAGGTCCCGGGTTCAAATCCCGACACGGTCCGCCTGAAAAATCAGCGGTTGATGTTGTGAGGCATCGCCGTGGATCAATGTAGTAAGCGTAAGACTACGGATCCCAAGATCCTGGGTTCAAATCCCGACACGGCCGACTGCTTGAAAAATGACAGGTGAACATTTTTCACAAAAGTACACCATCGTTCGGATGAGAGGTAAAATGCAGGTTCTGTGTGTGAGTGTTGTCATGCACGTTAAAGACCCCTACCTTGCTTGGAACAGCAAGGGTTCGGCAAAATCCCAAATTTTCCAGGTAAAAAAAAACTCGCTTCCTGGCCAATGTAGTACCTTCGGGTGGAGCATTGGAAAAAACCACATGTAGAGTTCCTGTCTTGTAACGCAATGTTTCCGCTCTAGTTTCGAGAGCATCTTGCTAAAGTAACTAATGACTTTCCCTTGCCGCGCTTGCATCTGGGATATTACACTTCCTCTCTGGTTGGTGTTCACGAAGTGCCCGTAGAATAATACCCTAGATTCTTTTTTGGCTCTGCTCCTCTACGGAGGATCATACATTTCCATTACCATGATGGCAAGCTTGCTTTGGCGTTTCAAACTGTAAAGCATGAGTTAGCGCATCATTTAGGTTTCTTGATCGAGTCAACCGTAGTGCTTGTTGGATATCTCCATCGGGTATCTCGTCAACAAAGATCTATACTGCCAGCTGTTCTAGAAAGCTATCCGTGCTGTTGGATAGTCTAGTGTGTCTTGTGGATTGGGCTAACTCCAGAATCAACGCTAGGGATACCATTCTTTAAACCCTATTTTTAGTTTCAGATTGTTAGATTTTTATTTAGTATTGATTAACCTGAAGTTCGATTAAATTTGGAGCACGTTTACTTTTCGCGTTTAAACCCAATGTAGTACCTTCGGGTGGAGCATTGGGGACGTGGCCGCAAGCATGGCGGCCCTTAATTACATTATAATGTTGGATAGTCTAGTGTCACCAAGCAAGAAATATCTGCTTCGAAATCCTGGAAGTCTTCGTTGAGCCTCATTTCAGCCTTGATGTTAAGGCTCCGTAGCTTCTTTGGTCATGATCCAGTATTGTCTGCAGAATAATCAAAACCTCGCCCCGTAACGCGATCATCAACGTGGTTGCCCTTTCACCATTGTTCCAGCCGCTAGCTCTCGCGGTAGCTTCAAATTGTTTAAAATGTTTGCCAAGATGACTTTCCATCAAACGTGGTTGGTTTCACTCAAACCTTGACGTCAGTTCGCATTCTTCAATATTTTTAAATTCTGGCAAGTGCTGTTGTGTTACTAACACTGAGAGCTCTAGTGCTTGTACCATTAGGGAATTAATCCTTTCCTCCAACCTCGGTACTACTTTCTCTATTTAACGCGTTTTCTACCAATTTTTATAAAAATCTCGCTTCTATTTCTTACCAGCTTTTTAATAAATCGTTTCAGAATTTTATTTCTAAGTTCCGCAAACCGGCGAAAAATCTGGTGTTCAGTGCCTGAAGGCTCTCTGAAAGTTTTGCTTCAAGTCTTTTAGCGGAGTTAGGCTTTTTCTTCTATAAACTCCTTTTTCAATTGCTTAACGGTTTTTACATTATGATCTAATTTTTTTGTAAAACTTATGCTACTTACGTCTAATTTTGCTGTCTGGTTAGGTTTTTCTTCTAACTTCGCTGTCAGGCTCTCAGAGTTTAGGTTTTGTTTCTCTGCGAGTTCATTTAGTTTTTCCATGAATTCCGCAGACTTATGCTTGACTTAAAGTCCTATAAAAGAAAACAAAATTTTGCTATCCATTTCAAGTTTTTGGCTACGACTGACAGGCACGCAAATAGAAATCGTTCAAAAGTTTTTAATCCTACCGCTGTCACTAATATAACCAAAACTGTATTTGCAATAACAATTGTTCTTTATTTTCAAATTGATTATATAAGCCTTTCCAGCAACTGGTAGTTACAGTGGAATTCTCCAAAGTTCTCACAATTATTTACCTTCCGGAATAATCGCTATCAGTACAGTTATTATTTTCTTAAGCAATATTATCTTCTAAATCACTATCAAAGCACTATAATTAACTATCTATGCATATACGAAGCACTATAATTAATTTATACCGAATAGGGAAATTTATATCAATACTGATTTATATCGACAGTCATATTTTTCAAAGCATTAAACTATAACATATTGTAATTAAATCTTTGCATTAGAATTAGTATTAAAATTAAAAATGCAATTAGAACTGAACTTCAATATTCACAACGGCAAGTTATAAAATTACCCAATCGTTCTAGAATATTCTAAAACTTGGGAATTATGTAAATAACATTTTAAATACACCCATTGATCTTTTAAAAACAACGTTTTGTACCTGTCAAACAAGAGATCTTGGGCGGCAGGGCTTGTTAATCATCTTTTGTGAACGAGTAGAATAGATAGGCTCGTTTACGAGTTACTGTAGCTGCTACACAAGTTATATCCAAGCTACAACTTTATCATAGTACCTTCTGATTTTATTTCACTCGAATTATCGAAATGTATAACCGGTTGATGCAGGTTTCTTTAGTAACCGGGTGGTAGGTTATTTTTAACTTGAGTTATACCAACACTAATTCTATTGTCATTTACAATTCACCATCCTAAGTTGCTATACAACTTAAAACTTGCTTCTAACATCAGCAATACAACAAAGACGTGCATTGCTATTTATTTGTAAGGGAAAAACAAAGAAATCGTCAAACTCCCTTTCTACAAAACTCTTTCCGTAAAAAGGAAGATATACTGGTCCTTCTTGTCATTCTATTGAAATAAAAGCATGTGTCTTAAATAGAATTTTACTTAATAATCATCAGCATCACATTTCTGCAAGATCATTTGATTATCCTCATTACTTTCTTTTTCTTTCAGATTTAAAGATAAATAACGCAAGGGCGGCAAATAAACTCTAAATTTAATTATTATGGGCAACTGAATAACGAATAAATGGAAATTTAAATTCGTTTAATTAAAAATCTCGCTAAAAAGTGAGTTCACATTGGAAACATTTATTTTAAATTGCTTTTTTCCGCCCCTATTCTGGTTTGCGTTTATTAACTTACAGCATTGCTGTTTAGATTAACGCAACAAGGTAGTTCTTGGCTGTCCTGAAACATTACTTGATGAAGTCGCATTGTTTCTTTAGTAGAGTGACTTTTAGGTAGTAGAAGATCGTATGCTTATAAATTTTGTCTGGAATTGTTTTTACCACCACATTGATTCATTTGATACTATTCTATTAAATTGTATACTATCAGGTGATCGAAAGATACAATACATTAAAGAAGACAAAAACAATATCACAAGTGTTAACTATTGTAGCATATATAAATAGTACTCTTATTTTTATTACTGACGCTCATTGGCAGACAAACCTGAACGATATACTTATACATCAATGGTATATGTGGCCTTCTGGGTTGTCTTGCGGTAACCATGTTAATGGTTGATAACAACAGAGATAACATTTACTTACAAGTTTAAAATACGAACTAGTTATACATTTAAGGCATTACGAACAACGAAAATACTTGAAAAGCTTCTGTGTGCGTAATTATTACAAATGTCTTTTAACGCTCAAAGTTGTAAAGTTACTAGATGAATTTCGATGATGAAAAATTAAATGTTGTGGCTTCACAACGAAGACCTGTTGTTTTATGCTGAATGCAAAGCGGAGCGGTGACTGGACTAAAATTTTTATGTTTTGGGATCCTGGGGATATTAGGTAGAGATGCTAGCATACCAGTGACATTCTTGGTTGGTAGAAATTGAAACGAGCCGTTGGCGGAATGTTCCTAGTCTTAGCGTGCGCGTTGGCGTCACGTGCTCTAGTAGGTGGTCCTAATGCCCTCGACGGTGGATACAAGCTGTGTTATGGCGGGCTCCTGCATCCGTAGTGTGGGTATAAAGGTTTACTTCACTTTACCCCGTGAGATTTGGTGATCACAAAGAGATAATCTGAAGGAAAAACCTTAGTGCATGAGGAGCTTGATAACTTCCGTCTTGCACTGTTCTTAAGTTCTCTCCAAGAAATTTTGTTGACTACCTTAAAAGAAGAACATTTAAAAAGTAATTTGTTCAAGCTTTTAGAGGTCCTTTTATATCCTGGGTTTGTGTATATTATACGTTCAGATAATAATAGCACTATTATGTATTTTAAGGAGTGTCTGGCGAGTCCATTAAAACTTGAGGAAGATTTCAAGCGTGTACGCTATTTATTTGCATACTGTATGGTTATTGGTGGGTTAGTTAGGAGTATGGTTCGTTGCATACTCGTACTTACTTTTTTTTAGTGACTGCGCTAATCACGGTAAAAAGTGGTATATTTCTTTAAGAAATATACTCTTCTACCACATTTTAAAACTGTGAAAGGAGTACAAGTTTGTTCTTCTGGACTAGTGTTGTGTTTCTAAATATTCCTTCTCTATATATGCTGATTTGACCTTGTTTGTTGATTCTGACCATTTTGTCGTCAATGTGGAGTATTTTGTATGGTTCATCGTTTGTACATTGTAAAGCATTTTTGTTGCCCCCGTAATGGAGAAAAATTTGGCTTTTCAATATGAACGTTTCGCTGCTACTATGCTCGGTGCCTTGAACTGGATGTATTTGTTGAAAATGGTAATGTAGCTGATTTGCAAGTGCCTCAGAATGTGTTTATTCTGTTGGATTGCTCGAATTTGTGAGGAATTCTCCTAGTAAGCGTAGCGTTTCACCAAATGTAAGCTCTGCAGCTGTAGCGTTTAGTTCTTCCTTACAAGCATTTTTAAATCGCTGCCGGACTATAGGCTGTTTCTGTCTATTTTTCGATCTTCTGCCTGCAGTTTTCAATTGTCGGTCGAATCGTTCCACCATGCCATTTGACTGTGGGTGATATAGTATTGTGCGGACTGTTTTGAATCCGATCAAGGTTTTTAATTGTTTTAATAGAGTTGATCTGTCGTGACTCTGAGTGGTACGTAAAAAAATTCAATCCATTCGTCTATTAATCTTCTGGTTGTCGACTCAACTTTAATGAGGTATTCCCTCTGGCCATCTTGTAAAGCGGTCCATGCATGTGAATATGTGTCGGTGTCCCTCTGATTGGTAATAGTTCGACAATATCTATGTAGAAATGCTCGAACCTTGAAGATGGTTGTTTAAAATTTTGTGTTTCTGTGATCATGTGACTTTAACTTTTTGACATTTGATACAGCTTCGAGTCCAGGTACGGCAGTCTGATTTGATGCCGTGCGTAAGGAATTTTGAATTACCAGCTTCGTTGTTGCCTTTATTCCTAGGTGAGCTAAGTTGTGAATGCTTGTGAAGCTTCTTTTCGTAATTCTTTTGTTAATTGGCGAGATATTCTTGTTGAAATGTCACAAAAAATTGTTTGGTCAGAGTTCGGAAGTTGTATCAGTCTGGGTGTCATATTTGGTTTGCTGTTTTCCCTGAGATTTTTCAACTCTTCGTTGCTTTGTAATTGTAACCGCTGACGTAAGGTTTTGTATGTGAGAAGAGGTGTATCTTCCCACAAAAGTAGGCGACAGCATGTCAATTTCGATTGGAGGGGAGGAACATTTAAGCAAGGAACGCCGCTTATCTGAGGAATTATCGTACCGATTTCCGTGAAAGAACGATTATCGTACCGTTTACCGGGTAGTGCTGGCGTGAGCGCGTTTCCGGTTCAACCCTTTTAGCTTTATACCTATAATATTGTCAGCAATGCCCTACAACCAGGAGCAGCGATCAACAACATAACAAGAGCCGAGACAACTGCCATTGAGGTCACCGACGCCTAGTAAATATCGGGGTAAATTTCTTATAACTTTATTCCTTTGCCCGAGGATTTACTGGGAGGGCCGAACGTAATAGAGTACTCATTTCTTTAAAGCTTGTTACTATAATGCAAATTAATGTATATTTGTGCTCTCCCGTGTCGCCAACCATGCATAACCCTGGACGTAATTAGTGCGTCCCCAAATTTGGTTGAATGTGTTGTCACTGTTAAAGTCCACCAGTTAAGAAAGAAGTCAGGAGCTTACCTGGTTTTTACTGGAAGCCAAAGCTGTCCCATGTTTTTTAGATCCGAGACGTAGCCGGGGTTCTTCTGTGTGGATCAAAATTTTGGACGAAGAGGTGAAGATAACTGTTGTATGGCGAAGGAAGATAGCTTTTTGTGGTACAGGAAGAAGGTACGGGAATCGAAAGGAATCTCGCCGCCGAATAACGCGCACACACACGTCCGATCTCTTTGATCGCTGATAGTAAAGTTCCTTACTTTAAGAGACTTAGTTTTCACGATCTGCCGTACTCTCATCAATCCACGCTTTTCAATGCGGACCGTTTTAATCACATCCACATTCCTGTAACCGGGGAACGCAGGCGTATGAAATTTACATGCCATAAATCACTGAGTTTGTGTCCTGGTGTTCCTAGAAGACTAAAAATCCAGCAGCTTTATATGTAAAAACCTAAATTAATGATGAGAAAAATGCTTTCCTATGCTAGATTTAAAAAGCCCCTAAATTTAGGTATTAAAATAAAATGTGGAACCGAAAAGACCCAAGAAGGTTCTTAATTACTATTGAAGCTCTAACTGTTAATTTATAGCTATCGCTACAGTAATTTATATCACATATAGCTATTTATTTTAACACTGTGGTATTACATATCAAGACTTTATAGGTCAATATTTAAATAAAAACTAGTATCGTAATCGAGGCTTGAATTCGAACTATACTAATACACACGAACGGGCTATTTATGTACTTACTCGATTATTCTAAGAAGGTGCCAGAATTATGCAAATTACATCTAGAAAGGTCTCTATTGTAAGCTTAATAAAGTAAACGGTCAATCATTTTTGTCGCCTCGTGGAACTGAACGTGTTTCTTGTTTTGATGGACTATGTGGCGCCTCAATATAATATTTACAATTTATATATAGGTCGATATATTTATGTACTTATTAGAGGTTCTTGATACGTTAACAAACAAGTTGCATTTCAGCTTTTCGTTCATTTTTAACATTTGTTAATTTGATAACTACCTCTGTTCACGCTTCAGCACCACCTTGATTTCCACATCGTTGAGAAAACGGTAATGGTGTAGAATGAGTGGGTAAAGCCAACACACTAAAAAAAAATAGTCAATTGGGTTTCGTGAAAACAAGTTTTCCAGCCGAACCAATGATTTCGCTAAGAATCTTTAGACATGCTTTTAATAAAGTCGATAAATAATTGAAAATCTCACAACTATTGTTTTAAGGAACTTCACAGCGGCTGATATTAATTAAACTATTTAAGGTAGAGTGTCTATCATAATACAGAAGCTTATAGAAAATATTTGGTCCCTTGAGTGTTAGATTCCTGGTAGATTTTATCAATTTGTGTTTAGCGTTATAGCCTACTTTATTATTATTTAATTCTGAGTAGCAAGTAGTAAGATTAGTAAACTCTTCAGCAACTGTTCATCAATTCTAGGTAAGATTCTATTCTGCAGCTCTATGCGCTGTAGCTTCAGATAGCGACACTTGTCAGTTACGGATATCTTAATAACTTATTTCACCAACGTACGTGCACCATAAATATAATTTCCGAAGCACCATTTTGCAGTGCATAAACACTATACGTTTTAAATTTTTATTGCTCCACCTTAATGCAAAGTCCAATGTAGACCTACTTTCAGACTACAGAAAAATTAATTTGTGACAATAAAATAAATACTATTAAAGCCAAATTTGGAGTTTGTTGAATAATAGATTTTATGACACATATTGAATCAGTAATTAAAGAATAAGAAGCATTTTTGTCTAACAGTTTCTCGAAATCTTGTAAGTATGTTTAGCGTATGCTTTTGATAAAACTGAAGGTGAATAGAATTTTATCTACGCTATATATTGTTACTTATTGATCTACATGAGTGTGTTAGAAGCAAACATGTGCGAGATTACGGTTATAAGAAGTATATGTGTTAGCAGAGGGCACTGAGTATGGTATTTCTTATCACACATTTTTCTTTCATGTGTTGCGTGCCAAAATTTGGCACTAGATTTTTTTGTTAGTTTAGTTTTGATGTGCGGGAATTTCACGCCATAAATTTGAAAGACTTGGTGCGCGTATTTCCGTTACGTCAGAAGTGCTTGCGCGAGACTTCGCGCCGACGTGAGTGGCGGAAGAAGACTGGGGAAGTTTCCGGAAGACGCTTAGGAAACGGGGATTTTTGCCTTTGAACATCCAGAAGAGTGGTTGGGTATCGTATCATACCGTATCTTTATCTTTTTTTATGTAGATTCCCTTGCCTTTAGTTTGATTGTCGTCCCTATAAACCTGTTCCTGCCGTTCCGCTACATAGGTAGAAGATAAATTTGGACGCAACCTGGCCGAACCGCAGTCCACGCCCCGCCGTAGCTAGCCGGAGCAATCCTGATGGATGTCGCAGCCACCATTTTTAAATAATTTGGAAAGGAGCCACGAACAACCCTGACGGAAGTGATTCTGTAGGAATCTAGACTTATTCATGTGAGTACCCCGTGTGTGGGATTTTGTTTATAATATATTTTATGTATGTATTTTATATTGTAATATATAATAATATATTAATATAATGTATTATAATATATTTTATGAAATTGACATATTACGTCATTACGTGTAATAATTTGCATATTGTGTGACGTCATTGACAGATGGGCGCGCTAATCTCAACTTTATAGATTGGTGTTACCAACTGCCGTTGCGTCGCGTATACCGCGTCGACGGTAAATGTAAGAAATACCGTAAATGTACGACGTGGCACATGAGAACCATTGTGAATCAACCTGCGCCTTGAAGAAGTTCTAGTTTACTAGAACGGTTGAAATGGTTTGCATGTTTCAGTAAGGTAAAGAGCCAAACTATAGGTTCAATCAAATTAGTTGGGTCTTTAGCGAGGAATCAGACAGAGACGAGTCTCCGGTGCTTCGAGTGGCAAAAACCTTGGGGGTTGATATGGCATTCTAAGACGTACTACTGCGATGTGGAAGGCAATGGAAAACCACCACATTACTTCCCAAGTGCACAGAGTACTGAAAATCTTTTTGAATTGATAGCATCCTCTGGGGTAAAAGATTTCGGAGTTAAAATGGTCCTCCATTCGGATATCCCGCAAGGGACTACTTCGGAGGATGTGATCAACAAGCTTAAAAGTAGCGCCGGGAACAATTTGCGAGTTGGATGATGGAATATCAGAAGCATTGAGCAAGCTGGATAATCTGAAAATTAAAATGGATAGGTTAGCATTATATATAGTACGGATAAGCTAAGTTTGGTGGCCAGATGCGAATGATTTTTGAAACGAAATCTTTAGGGTAACTCATACAAGATCAGAGGAAAGAAATTCAGGTGTGGAGCTAGTTTCGCAGAAAAAAGTAGGACACTGTGGACAAAACTACTCAAAAGGTACAAAAGAGTACCCATAGTAAGATTAGAATCCAAACCGGTAGGCACGGAAATAATTCAAGTACACATTCCCACCGCTAGCTAAAGTGGAATCATCTACAAAGATATCGAAGGATGTAAAAATTTAATACGTTCGGGAGATGTTAATGCAGTGCTTGGTAAAGATACGAAGAGTGCTGCAGTAGATGTATTTGGTGTAGGCACGAAAACGACAGAGAAATAAGGCTGGTAGAATTTTGCGACAAAAACAATTTAACCATTTCATTTTCTCAGAAGACAGTACACGTGAAGGATACCAGGCGACATAGGGAGACCATCATCATCAATAAGTCTTCGGTCATGGAACTAGTTAGACGCGTACCGCCATTGTTTCCTATTTCGAGCTAATCTACACATTCTTATGAAATTCCCACAGTCTGTATCTTTCGCTATCTGCGTGTAATAGTCTGTGCTAGGTCTACATCTACCTCTCTGTTTTCCTATATTTGCTTGTAACATAGCCCGTACTATTTCCCAAAACCGCCTTAGAACGTATTCTAGCTTTCTATTTCTCTTATTTCTTTTGTTTTCAACAGATATCTTTATTCCCTTACTATTTCTATAACCTCTTCGTTATTAACTTTATCTGTCCATACTATCATCGTCATACATCTGAAACATAACATTCCAAAAGGCTTCTTCTTTTTCCTATTTGCTTCTCCTACTGTCCCTATTTCATAGCTGTACAGTGCTGTGCTCCACACATATGGTTTCTACACTTTTCTCTTTGTTTCTATGTTTGTTGTCTTCGAACATAGCCGCTGCTCTTTCTTGTTAGATACAGTTCGGTTCCCGTTCTATTGTTTTGTAAATATATACTCGATTTCACCGATATTCAGAGATATGTGAAGAAGGTTAAGCAACCTGTGGCTACCAAGATCCGCCAATACAGATTGCCAAATTAATTGTTCTTCAGTATAGCCTTTTGTACAATCAGGATTAGCTGTAAATATTGCAAAATCAACACCTGTATTTGTTTATAGTACTCACCTGGTTTAGATGCATTTATTTTTTCGTCAATAGGTCTTCCGTCTTGGAACTGGTTGGACGCGTATTATGTTGAACTTGCCTACAATTCCTTGAAATTTCCACTGCCTAGATACAGCTCGGTTCCCCTTCTGCTGTTTTGTAAATATATACTCTATTTTACCGATATTCAGTAGTATGCGAAGAGGGGGTTAACAAGTTTGGGGCTTCCAAGATCTCTCAACTCTTGAACATTTGCCGAATTAACAGTTTTACAATAAATCCCTTTGCACGATCAGGATTAGTTAAAAATATGGCAAAACTAATACCTGTATTTGTTTATAGTACTCATCAGGTTTAAGAGTTAGCCAACACAGTTCCTTGAAATTCCTACAGCCTAGATACAGCTCGGTTCCCATTATATTGTTTTCTAAATATATGCCATATTTTACCAATATTTAGTGGTATGTGACGTGGTTTAAGCAGTTTGCGGATACCAAGATCTCCTAACACAGACATTTGACAAATTAATAGTTTTCCAGTAAATTCTTTGACACAATTATCGTTAGTTGAGGATATTGCAAAACTAGCACCTGTAATTGCTTTTAATAATCCTCAAGTATAGTACAATTATTCGTTTTGTCTTGAAACTTTATGGACGCATACCTACATTGATTTCTATTCTGAGCAAGCCTACACTTTTCTCTGAAATTCCCACAGCCTATATCTTTGACTCTATATGTGCAATAGTCTAACCTAGGCTACTTTCACCCCTCTTTATTTTTATCTGCTTCTAATATATTTCGCACTATTCCCTCATGTTTTAGTATGTGACCTATCATACCACATCTTCTATTCCTTACTGTTTTCTACATCTTTCTTCCTTCCCCTACCATTGTTAGAACCTCTTTGTTCTTAACTTTGCCCATGTTATCGTTGTCATACGTCTATAGTATCACATTTCAAAGGTTTCTATTTTTTCCTGTCCGCTTCCCCTACTGTCCAAGTCTCATAGCCGTACAGCACTGTGCTTCCACACATATGTTTTAAGCAATCTTTCCGTTTCTATGTTTATTGGCTTTGAACACAGTAATTGCTTTACCTTGTTAAACGTAGCAAGACCTTGTGCTAATCTTTGTTCTGTATCTTTTGCGCTTTTCCCATCTTGCGTTATTTGGCTTTCTAGGCAGCAGAAATCCTTAACCGCTTGTAAATTTTCACTTCCAATTTGTATTCTAGTTTTTGATTTATTTTCTCCTCCTTTGCATACTAGTACTTTGGTTTTATTTTTGTTAATTTTCATACCGTGTCTCTCTATTAGAATTGTATCCATTTCATTAAGAGTTGCTTGTAACTCTTTCTTTTTTAGATGGTAATACATCTGTATCATCTGCAAATCTAAAAATATCAATTTTTTGTCCCTGCATAATAATTCCAAAGATCTCGCTGCATTTGACAGTATTCATGGTCTCTTCAATGTACAAGTTAAAGATTAATGGGGATAGGGCACATTTCTGTATCACCCCTTTCCTAATGTCTACTTCTCTATTTTTTTGCTCTATTTCTATTACAGCCGTTTGCTCTTTGTATAAGCTACGTACTATCCGTCTATCCTTAAAACTCATTCCAATCTTTTTGAGATTTCGAACACTCTTTTCGATTTTACAGTGTCGAATGCTTTTTCCAGATCCACAAATCCCATATACACCCTTTCTCTTTTTTCTGTTGTCTTCTCCATTATCACCCTCACTGCTAAAATAGCCTCCTTTGTTCCCCTGTTTCGCCTAAACCCAAATTGATCTTCCCCTAGTACTTCTTCAGCCCGTTTTTCCATTCATCTCTGTACAATTTTAGTTAATATTTTAGCACATGTGCTGTCAGACTTATTGCTCGAAAATTTTTAGATCTATCCGTGCCTTTTTTTTTGGTATAGTGACTATGATGTTAAGTTTGAAATCTTTGGGTGTCTCGCCTGACTCATACATATAGCTTACAAGTTGGAAGAGATGTTCTATTACTGTTTGCCCAGCGGCTTTTAGAATTTCTACTTGCACCTTATCTGTACCAGGTGCCTCACCATTTTCCAGACTTTTTAATGCTAATTTTAACTCATCTCTAAGTATAGGATATCCCATGTCATTCTTTTCCAATGTCTGATTCTTGTTCTAATGCTGTTGATTCTTTTCCTGCATATAAATTACATATATATCCTTGCCATCTACTCACTTTCTCTACATTTTCCATAATAACGTTTCCTCCCGCGTACCTTATATTTTTGCTCTATGGTTTTATATTCTAAAATTCATTCTAATTAGTTTGTGTGCTTCGTGTCTTTCCTGTTTCCATCCTAGTTTGTACCTCTTTGCACTTTTCATCAATCCATTGTTCGGTAGCTTTCTTGCATTTGTAAATAATTTTCCATTTTTTGGCTTTGTACCTCTGTTTTCCAGTTTGGTCTGATCTATTTTTGTATTTTCGTCTTTCTTCTATTAAATTCAGGATATCCTTTGTTATTCATGGTTTCTTATTTTCCTTTTGTGTATACCCCATGATCTCTCTGGTCGCCATGTCTAAGCTGGATTTAATGTTATTGCATTGTGTTTCTACTTCCTTAGTATCAGAAAGTTTCCCGATGTCTTTCAGCAATTCGGTTGAATATGCTCAAATCTTTGCCGGATATCTTTATCTTTTAGTTTCTCAAACTCAAAGTGCCTTTTCCCGTTCTATTTGCTTAAGTTTTTTAATTTATGAGCGGCCTTCATAATAACGATGCTGTGGTCAGTGTCTATGTCTGCTTCTGGGTACCTTAAACAGTCTTTTACTTGATTACTAAACCGTTGTCTAACAAGAATATAATATATTTAATATCTTCCTATATCCCCTGGCATCTTCCACGTGTATAGTCCTCTAGCCTGATGTTGAAATAATGTGTTTGTGATGTTGAAATTGTTTTGTCGCAAAATAAACCCTCTTAACCCTCTTTCCCTACCCTCACCTACCGCTGCGCTAAAATCTCCCGTAATTATTAAATTTTCATGTCCTTTTATGTATTTTAGTAAGTCTTCGATATCTTTGTAAATCGCTTCTACCTCTTCCTCACTGTAACTAGTGGCGGGCATGTATACTTGTATTATTACCAATGTCTCTTAGAGTGCCATACCGGTTCCTATGGTCTCTGCCACTATAAGTTCCAAAAGAGTTGCTGCCCTCTTTCGGAGATCTGTCTTAGTCTGATTCCTGACTAAAGACACTACTAATTTGGTTAAACCTGTAGTTCGGCTGTTCAGATGACTGTAACTCTTAAGGCGTTCTACCCGTTATAGCAATCTAGAACTTATTCAAGCTGTAGGTCCATTCAGAACGGATAGGGAATATCATATAGATTTAGTAACCAAGTAAAAGCTTGTAGAACTTACTCATAAGCAGATATGGACACTGACCATAACATAGTAATTATGAAATTCGAGATTAAATTTTAATTTTGGAAAAGAAGCAGAAAATACACTTTAACTTTGAGAAACTAAAAGATGCGGATATCCACAAAATATATGAGAAAAATCCAAGTGAAAAAAATCGTGAAAGATTTCTAATACTAAGGAAGTAGAAACAGACGGGAATAACATGAAATCTAGCTTAGATATGAAGGCCAGAGATATTCTGAAGTATAAATAACAAGAAAATAAAAAACCATAGATAACACAGTATTTACTGAGGTTAATAGAAGATGAAAAGATAGAATGCGAAAATACAAAAATCATAGCAGACAAATCAGAAACACCGAGATACAAAGCCATATAACAGGCAATTATTCGCAAATACAGGAAAGCTAATTATAATGAATTTTAGGTATATGAAACCGTATAGTAAAAATATAAAGGGCACGCGAGGAAACCTCATTTTAGAAAATGCAGAGAACGTGGTTAGATGGTAAGAATATATGCGCAAGACAGAAACTAGTAGCACCGTAACAGGAATCAGACATTGAAAAGGGTACAGAAACCGAAAACTAATAAAGCACCGGGCATAGATAAAGTGCATGCGAAAACTCGCTGGATAAGCAGTAACAGAACCTCTCCTTATGTATGAGACACGCGAGATACCCAAAAATTTCAAACGTAACATCGTAGTCACTATACCAAAAAGGGAAGGTGTGGATAGATGTGAAAATTTTCGAACAATAAGTTTGACATGTGAAAAGTATTAACTAGAGATGTACAAAGATGTATGGAAAAACGGACTGAAAAAATACTAGCTAAAGATCAATTTGGATTTAGGCGAAACAGAGATACACGGGAGGTCATTTTATCTTTAAGGGTGATAATGGAAAATAGAAAATGGAAAAAGGAGAAAGTGTGTATATATGATTTCTAGATTTGGAGAAAGCATTTGACAATGTTAAATGGGAAAAAATGTTCGAAACCACTTAGAAAGACAGGAAAGAGCTGTATGGACAGACGGATAGTAAATGGTTTATACAAAGAGCTGTAATAGAATTATAGCAGGAACGTATAGAAGTAAATATTAGGAAAGGGGTAAGACAAGAATGTGTCCTATCCCAGTTAAGTTTTTACTTGAATATCGAAGAGGCAATAAATACTGTCAAATCTATATAGACATTTGCAATTATTGTGCAAGAACTAACTATGAATAAGCTTATATTTGCAAATAGGTGATATAGCGGTATTAGCATCTAGCAACGAAAAGTTAGAAAAAGTTCTTAATGAAATAGAAACAGTACTAACAGAGAGATACGGTATGAAAGTTAACAAAAGTAAAACTAAAGTACTACTACGAAAGGAGGGATAAATAGGTCAAAAACCAGAATGCAAATAGGAAACGAGAACTTACAGGAGAGTAAGAATTTCTGCTACCTAAAAATTCAAATAACGCAAGATGGGGGAAGTGCAAGCGATATAAAACAAAGACTAGCACTAGGCCGTACTGCATTTGATAAGAAAAAGCAACTACTGTGTTCAATGCCAACAAGCATAGGAACAAGATAAAAATTGCTGAAAGCATATATGTGACGCAAAGTGCTGTGCGGCGGTGAAACGTGTGCAGTAGCAGAAGCTGACAGGAGAAAGATATAAGCCCCTGAAATGTGATGCTACAGACGTATGAGGAAGATATCATGGGCAAACAAAGTTAGGAACTAAGAGGTTCTGCAAATGGTAGGAGGTACAGTGTTATATAATTTTATTTTAAATCTAATGCACAATAAAATAGTGGTAGATTTAATATTACCTATCGAGAATTCTTATGTAACTGTAACAAGCCCAGGGTAAGGTTAAGATGGAAATTGGCTTTCAGTAAAAGAAAACTCTTAAGACTTTTAGCTAACTGAGTTTTTGGCCCACGGTCGCATGAGATTGGGTCAGTGGGTATATTTAAGTTGAAAGAAAACAAGATAATGGACGCCACCTAAATTTTTTATAAAGCAACAGACTAAAGAAATTTGCTTAAAGGAAAATTTGAAAACCTAAGTTATCGCTAACCACTTTAAATACAAAGTTTGATTGTCTCAAATATGATACTTACATCTGATCGTCTTCTTCAATGAACTAACGATGTGTAGGGCGACTCTGAAACATAATTACTACCAACATAGACACCCTATATATTTTACGGACTAGTATGAGTATGTAATCTTTGATTTAATTTCAATTAGTTTCCACTATATCGTGGTACGCTTTCAAGTAAGTTTAACCTTTTAAATACCTAACGAAATTTGGAAAAATTCAATGATTACTGAGTAATGAACTGAAGTCAAAAAAATAACTCTATATTCTCTTTAAGCCAGGTAAAGAACAATATAAATCATAAATGTACTTAATAAAATTTAAATTCTTATAAATGTAATTTTCTGGAATCAGATATTTAACTATGGACATTATTTTTCATAATAAATAGTCAAGGTAGCGCTACTACGACCTTACAATGTTTTAAAAAATTTACTTGACGTTTGGCACATATTATTACTTGATTAAATACTCTAAGTTCAAATTTCATTATATAGGACTTAGGTCCTATAAATTAACATGTTAGTATTTCAATTTATGATAAACAAGTTAACTATGACGATTGTATGTCTACATCTGTACAACCGGTGAGGTATAATTTCTTAGGTTGAACACACTATTAATTACAAAAAAAATTGTTATATTCATTGTACTTTACACTTTAACAGAATGAGCTTTTGATAAATTAATTAACAAAATTATTCATATGAGTCATAATGAATTGCATACAGCAACCTGAAGTAGTTACAAGCTTCAAAAGGAATTCCTTACATGCAAAATTTACGTAATGAACTTTGCTACGGCAGCTTTATCTTAGAAACTAATACATTCTTACCGATAGCAGCAATGACCTATAACCTTCAAACGACATGTACATCAGCTGAACACGCCAACTGCATAGCGAAGTCGGCCATGTGTCGAACAAAATTGCTTACTCATTTATATTTTTAAACGAGTTCCATAAAACTTTTTTCAACCAAACCAAATAAAATACGTTCCAGATGATCTAAGCTTACATCGAAATTACGTGGAATTACATCAAAATCATTACGGAATTATCTACATTTCCAGAGTTGCACGTTCGCCCAAAAGATTTCGTACGCTATACTTTACACAAGTTGTCTGGGACAACTTTTAGAATACTATGTCATTTATTACGGCGCCTTTGCCAGGAAAACTTGATTTCCCTGAGCATCTTGAGAGTTTTTTAAACACCAAGCGACCTTTCAGTTCAAAGACGAAACGAAAAGTGACAATCGGTCGCAAATCGTCGGAACAACTTGAAAATCTTAGATACTACAAGACGTAGGAACACGCTAATAGATTTGTATAAATTTTATCACAAAGGACAATGTGGTATGTAGTAGATTGTAATTGTAATTAAAATTGAAGAGTGCCTTGAAGTTTATCAGTTATTAAATATGCAATAACGAATGAATCAATTATATAAATGTTGTTAAATAAAGTCAATGAATAAATTTACAGGAAAATTTATATGTTACAACAGTTGGACCTGGATTAGATTATTGCACACAGATAGTAAAGAGGTAGACTATGAGAATTTCAGGAAAATTTATTGGTTTGCTCAGAAAATTAATTGAGGTACGCAGTCAACTAGTTTAAGGACGAAAAACTTAAAGGTGAAAGAGGTAATTGTATTTGAACCTGATGATTATCGTAAACAATTACAGTTGTCGGGTTTGCAATATTCTTAATAAATATTGATAGTGCAAAAGGAGTAGTTAGAAAATTATTGATTCGGTAAGTGTCTAACTGGTGGGGGATCTTAGTAACCGTTAAATTGCTTAACCACCTTGCGCAAATTGAATATTGGTGAAGTAGGGTTTATTTTTAGTAAACAATAGATGGGTAAAAGGTGCAAAAGATACTAGAAAGATTAGCACAAGATCATGCGGCAATTAGCAAGAAAAGCAACAGCTATGTTCGAAGACAACAAACATAGAAACAAGGAAAAATTGCATATGTATGGAGTACCGTACTGTACGAATGTGAAACGCGGACAGTAGAAAAATCAGACAGAAAAAATATGGAAGCCTTTGAACTGTGATGCTACTGACATACGATGCAGATATAATGGGCAGATAAAATTAAGAAAAAAGAAGTACTAGGAATAGTAGAAGAAGAAGAAATATGTGGAAAACAGTAAAAAATAGGAGATATTAGGTAATAGAACACTTAGTAAGGCATAAAGGAATAGTACGGTATTTATCAGAAGCAGAGAAGGAAAAAGAGAAGACTATTGCACACAGATAGTGAAATATGTTGACTGTTGTAATTTCAGGAAAATGTGTAGGCTAGCTCAGAATAGAAAATAGTGGAGGTACGTGTCCAACCAATTCTAGGACTGAAGACCTATGGATGATGATGATGATGATTGTACAATGGAAGCTTTTGTAGATTTTAATTCAATACAATTCCGATTCATACCTAGATCATCAGTAGGTAAGGTATATGTAAGCTAAAAATTAAGATCATATTCTGACCTTGATACGTGATACTTTGATGAACAACTTAAGTTTCCGCACTTGTCTTCTTCAAGACACTTCATTTGTTTTAAATTAGACAAGTTTGGCGGCGTCCATATGTGCAGATTCTGGAGTTTATTACTCACGCCCGCTCTCAAAGCTTCCGTAAATTTAGTACTCGGCCCAGAATATCGTAAATAAGCTGTTCCTTTTTTATAAACCATTAAACATTCCATTTAGTTTTGGACTTCTCGTCTATAAGGAACACTCCGAATGTTGTGAACTTGCAATTCTACCTCTTTTCAAATATAACTCCCATTCTTTAAGTGAAAGGAAAGGTTTTTATAAGTAATACAGGCGAAAATAATTCATTGATCAAAAAACAGTTGTATAACAAAGTGAAAAAAATACTTGGAGATATGAAAATGTCAAGTCAAATTTTATCAGTATTCAAGCGTAACACCAACCATGTTTCAGACTCTTTTCATAATAATGGGTATAAAGGTTTCTTGTGCCCATTATATAATTTCACCAGGAACGTTTCTATAATTTGCTCTGTTTATCTTTAATTATTTAATATAAAATGCGAAACAAAAAGGATGAGCGTTTTAATAAATGGAGTAACACTCAGGCAATGATAATAAAGCAAATTGGGTTTATTTAAACGAAAACGCGGCTAACCAACATCCCTTAGGGTTTGAAATCTGCTAAAATTTACTAGCTTTATGATTCGTTTCAACAAAGTTTATATAGTATTTACAAAATAATTTAGTCCGCCTGAATAGAATTTATATTTTAATAATGAATCTAAACCTTTAAATGCTTTATACAGAAAAGCTTATCGGGTTTAGTCCATACTTCTGTTTTAGTGTTTCTAAGGTTGTGGGAATATATACGAGACGTGCTCTTCAGTGATTTTTATACTAAGGATAGAAACAGAGATGATATAATGAGCTCGCTTTGTTCTCACCTGAAAACGACAAGCGTATTAACATAATATTCTCAGACAGTGCCTAACCGTACCAAAGTTATGCTCTATGTCAAAATGTCATGACTTAGATAAGAGAATTGTAAAGCACATAGTAGAAATACGCCTCTTCCAGAAGTAGGTAGTTTTGATGTAAAGGGATCTATAAAATTTTCAGTAAGTAATATGTTAATCCGTAAAGTTTAGTTTTCTTTCTACAAAAGCTCTACTCGGTAAAACTGTGTTTAATTTATGTAAAGTAGCTTGCATGATCATAAGTTTGGTTAGTTTGTAAAGCCGCACTTCCTTTGTCAGTTGTAGAAAATATATTAGTGTAATCATATTTTAGTGGGCGGTATGTTTAGGTTTTTCATGAATATTTCATATATTAGTTTACATTTATCGTGTGTAATAACACAATTCAATCTCGAGTATTTAAAAAGAAAGCTAATTACGAACCATTTCAACCTCTGCACCATATGTTCTCATCAAGGTCCGTTTGACGCAGCTCTAACTTCTTTTCTATTCTGTGCTAATCTAAAAAGTTCTACATACCCTTCACAACCTAAATTTCTAATAATTTGACTAATATAGCTGGGTCTAGCTCTTCCTATACTCTTCTATCTTTTTCTTATCTACCTGCCTCTACATAGATATTAGTAACCTGCTGCTTGTTAAAGAACTTCAACATGTTTACATGATTCCCTGGTTATCCTGGTTATCCCATCCAAAGAGAAAAGTGTTAAATTATATGTTATGGTAAGGGTTAAGCAACGAATCGCTGTCAACATGCCAGACCGCTAACTAATTGTGAGTTATGTCATGGTGACATTTAGTTAACTGATTTTTATTTATTTATTTTTTTGGTTTTGTTTTCGAACTTACTTAAGGTCGGTTTGACGCAGCCCTAAATCTTTTTCTATTCTGAGTTAGTCTAAGAAGATCTACATATCCTACACAACCTAAATCTCTAATAATTTGACTAATATAGCTTTGTCTAGGTCTTCCTACTCTATTTTTATTTGGTAGTCTATAATCTAAGACCTTACTAAATAGTTCCTCGTGTCTTAACTGGTGCCCTATCATATTATCTCTCATGACCTTTTATTGTTTCCACATACAGGCTTCCTCCCTATTCTTCTATAAACTTCCTCATTTGTTACCCTATCTGTCCAACTAACCTTTAACATTTTCATATAACACCAAGTTTCAAAAGCTTTTATCTTTTTAGGTTTCTGGCGGGAAATGTATCATGAACCAGTGTAGGTTTTATCATGTAGTAACTTATGTGGTTGAGAGAGTCCTCTAGTGAAAATTTTAGTAATTTAGATGGTGTATCATGTGCCTAAATGGAGGAGACGGATTGAGGATTAATTATGCACCTTAGGGACATGATCATCAACGGAACCACATCAGTATTAATTCGTTGTGCTGATACTGACATTTTAGTTTTAGCCATTTCTTTTTATCCTCAATTGAAACGCCTAGGCTTGGAATATCTGTGGTTGCTATATAGTTATTCCAAAAATTTACGGTATATTCTCGCTTACTGTGTTGTTGAAGTCCTTGGTGATAGGAAAGCGGAAGTTCTACGCGATCTTCAAGCCTTTTCCGGATGCGACACTGTATCTTTCCTATCATCCTAAGGCAAACGATCGGCGTGAAATCTGTGGACTGAAGACACAACGTCAGCATTTCATGCAATATCTTTCCTCTGCGGATAATTAGAGGATGCTGTACAACGAGTACTTGAGCAATATGTGGTAAATCTTTACAATGTCCAGTTTACTATTGACATAAATAAGGTCAGAAAACACCTATTTGCTACTGAAAATAAGCCGCTTACTCTCATACCACCAACTAGAGCTGCTTTATATGAGCATACATTAACGGCAACATATCATGCAGGTCACATATGGGGTAAAACTGACCAAGTAAACCAAAGTGACCTCCTTGCACCAAGTAGCTGGGGATGGAGAAAGGTTGAAGGTAAATGAATACCACTGTGGTCGAAAAAAGCAGACGTTTGGGTGGCCTACAACTCACTTAACTTATTCAGGTGCAACACACAATGTGAAACGATGCGTTGCTCTTGCAAAAAAAAGTGATTTGCCTTGCACGCTTGTCTGCAAGAACTGCAAAGGAGAGTGCAATAATATGAGGTAAACTATTCGCCAAAAACAATGTACCCCATAATGAAACAATTTTTCTTCGTTGCAGCATGAGATACCAATAAATTTATAAATTTGTTTTTTTGCTTTACATTAAGTTGATACACTTTTTCAAAATGTTAGCTCCATAGAAAAAAGAGGGGCGTGAGCCTTGCCGAACGGGTGAAATTTTAGGTACTTCCGCTAAAATTGTTTCAAATAACCTTTTAAGTAATTAAGCCAAGTTGCTTGTTTTTGACCCAATTTGCTACGTATTTTTAATGGACTGCTCGAACTAGTTACTCTCTTTTAGAAGAAATTAACTGTCATACTAGTTATTTCTTCCAACCTTGTTCTACACTTCAACATTTGACCAATCCTTTGGAGTTAAATTTACAATGTCTAAACAATGCTGCTCTTGTAATTAGAAATGATTTTACGTGATTTAAAGAAATTAACTATCGGGTCAAATCGACCTAAAAACCTAAAGTCAAAAAAGGACGAATTGTTCTTCTGCTCCAACAACCCAACTACTTTTGTATTCGTGCATTCTAAGGCGCATTCCCTAAGGGATCCATTTTGTTTTGATCAATGAATTGATGTACTAAATGCTCTGATTTATAAAAAATGTACGTAATACATTTCACGCATTCAGATTAGAAGAAATTAACTGGCACACTGAATTTTTCTTTAAAAGTTTTCTACTAGTCTTGAAACTGAGTTATACAAATGTGATATTTATACTGTTCATACTTGTGTCAACCAACACCAAAACAAGGAAGAGATCCTAAAAGACAAAATTTTAAGTATTGTGATTACGTAAAAAGAATATTCCGCTATTTAGCATGACAGAGTGTAAATACTTTCGAAACTCAGTGCCCTAAAAAGGGACCCATGTTGTTCTCTTTCATCCAGCGTGGCGCTACAATTCAACTTCCAACAAATTCTTTGCAATTAAATTTATAATGTCTAAACAATGCAACTGTTGCTGATTGTTAGAAATAGTTTTACGGAATGCAAAGGAATTAATTAGCTGCTTTTCTACACCCATGTACTATCGTATTTCTTACTCTATTATATTTTTGCTTACTTTCACTATCCAATTCTCTAAAAGATTTAAGCTTTCTTCTATTCTCTATTAAATCTAATATCTCTTTGTTACTCAGGGTTTTCTCGCTTCTACTTTTTTCTTAACTATTAGTCTGTGTTGCTGTATCAAGTGCAGCGCTTTTTATTTCTATCCATCTATTTTGTACGTTCCCTCCTATAGCTATCTCTTTGATCTTATTATACAATACTTGTTTATATTCCTCTTTTACCTCACTATCATTAAGCTTACCTATATCCCATCCCTCTCTTTTAGCCTTTCTCAATTTTCTGAATTTTAGATTACACTTCATTTCAACTAAGTTATGATCGTTATCTATGTTAGCCCTTGGATAACTACGACAGTTTTTAACTTTGTTCCAAAATCTTTGTTTAACTAAAATATAATCTATTTGGTATCTAGCCCTATCACCTGGCGCTTTCCAGGTATATCTTCTTCTAACATGTTGTTCGAATAGGGTGTTTACAGTTACTAATCTATGTTTCTGGCAAAACTCAACTAATCTTACCCCTCTACCATATTCAAATTTTTCTACCATCTTTCCCTCACTACCTTCTCCCACTGACGCATTAAAATTGCCCATAACTATTAAATTCTCATCTCCCTTTACTTTTCTTACTATACTATTTATATCTTCGTATACCTTTTCTACTTCCTCATCCTCGTACTGAGTGGTTGGGATGTAAACCTGTACTAAAACTGTGTCTGTGAATTTCATACTCAATCTAACCATAATTATTCTATCACTAAATTATAAGTACTCTTTAACTTTACGTCCTAATCTTTTACCTAACACTATTCCTACCCCTGCCTGTCCATTAGTTGAAAAAGTTGTAATTATTCTATAATTACCGTTCCAAAAGTCATTACTATCTGGCCATCTCACCTAACTAATACCTAAATTGTCCAGCTTTCCTTTTTTTCGACTAATAAATTTGTTAACTTATCTTAAGTAATGACCTTACATTCCAAATCCCTATCACTAAATCACACCGACGTTTTAAATTCTTATGATGACAAGACCCAAGTACCCCCTCCCGGAGATCCGAATGAAGGGGTATTTTACTTTCAGAAAGAATTTTACTTGTGAGCTCTCCATCATACATAGTTCGTGTTTTAGGCCACGCATACCTGGGAAATATTGTGGTAGGTTTCCATATCTTTCAACAAAGCAGTTTTTAAAGATTTGCGCAAAAAGTAGTATCTGTCACGGCCAACCCCCAACAACCTTGTAAATTATTGAGGATGGCCCGAGACCAACCGACTCTCCTCAATATGTTTTAACCAATTAAGCTGCTGCCCCTTGTTGCGTCTTTTAATCGCTTTTTACGATAAGCAGGCTTACTATAGTAGTATTTTTTGTCCCCTACTGAGAGTCTATGCAAAAATAAGCAACAGAAGAATGCTACTAGATAAAAATAAATGTCTCTACTAGAAATTTGAAAGTGTTTTATCGAAGCTGATTTTCACATAGTAGCACTACACTTCTGAATAAAGTTTGTAGCAACCGCTTATGCGTTGAAGTATTATTTTTAAGCAACAAGTTTGGTAGGTTATTATAACCAGAACTCCCACATTTTGTTGTTTAATTCCAGATAGTAAACTGTATAGCTCATATGAGGCGCTGAGAATAAAAGTGGCATAAGTCAGTTAGTGACGCCATATTTTGTTACACTTGTGTGAGTTCTATACAGAATGAAAGTGATTTAAGCCAATAGTACCAAAACTCGCCACTAGGAGCGGTACAAGTTTTGTAGTCTAACAGAACAGCTAGTTAGTTCAGAATGACAGTGGCATAAGTAAGTGTTCGTTGTTGTTTTGATGTTTGCTAAACTATCTTTAAGATAGCTTTAAGTGCTTTTTTTAAGTAGTTGTCACTGAAAGTGTTTGAAAAAGCTGTTGCAAAAGTGGATTTTATTAATCATAACATTGTTATAATTCATTAGAATTGCGTGGAAATATAGTGCTGTTTGAGATGCATTTCAGTTAGGTTTAGGTTTAATAATATTAAATTAAATTGAGTACTTCTTATGATTTTTTTATTGTAGGGCATTTAATTAAAAAACTAGAATATCTTTTAACTTGAGCAATAGATTTCAAGCGCTAAGTGACGATTCAGATTCCTCGGAATACGTTGACGATGAAATTGAGAATCCAGACTTTGATCCAAATACATCTGAGAATATATGGGTTAGACTTCTACTTGTTAGGTCTAACAATCTTCCAAGTCAAACATCACCTTTAACCAACTCTAACACTGGACCAAATCAGCCGGGGGGATCTGGGGCTGTCAATAATATGCCAAACGTAGCCCAACCTACACTTGTTACCCTACTCATCTAGTACATAATCAAGGCTTAGAAAATGGGCCTCCCAACATAAACAGAACCAGAAATCCTGACGAACACAAATAAAATAAAGCAAACTGGTTAGAAATTGGGGCCAACGATACGTTACCAAAAAAGGTGTTGTCGTTGAAGGAAAGACATTTGATGATTTTTAGTATTCCTGTAAATTTAAGTGCATTGAAAAAGTCAGTACAGAAAAAAGAAGATCATTATTTGAATCATTTTGGAAAATGGAAAATTTCGTAAGACAAAATACCTATCTTTGTGGATTAATCCAAAAAAATACAATTAAACAAAGAACGCCAAGAAAGGAAGAAGGGGTGAAGAGGTCCTATGCAAATAAGTATTTTTTGAAGCCTAACAATGACGTTTCCATAATTGTGTGTAAAAAGTATTTCCTCAACACATTTAAAATATCAGAAGGAAGACTGACTCGGGCTATAAAAAGTACCAATGATGATAGGTCGTCAGGCGATGATTTAAGGGGCAAAAAGGGCTGCCCTTCAAGGAAAATATCTGATTAAAACGTAAACTTTGTAAAACAACACATTGAATCATGCCCTCTTTACGAGAGCCACTATACTAGGAAGCACAATCCTCATCGAAAGTATTTGCAAGAATCACTGAATCTTCGTCAGATGTTCAAATTGTACGTTGAGAAATGCCAAGAAAATGAGAAAGAACCTGTCAAAAATCATTTTTATAGGTACATCTTTAATACAAAATTCAATATTCACTTTTACACTCCAAAGAAGGACACGTGTAAGTCTTGCGATATTAAAAACATTTAACCCAGATTTAAGTGATTTAGAAAAAGAAAACTTAAAGAGAGATCACGAATTGCATCCGAGGAAAGCAGAGCTCGCCAGAGACTCCTTAAAGAATGATGCTGTTTGTGCCAAAGAAAATGAAGAACTGTATATCCGCAGTATAGATGTATAAAAATCATTGCCTTTTTCAGTCTTACAGTCTCTGATGCATACTACAAAAAGAATTTGTATTGCTATAATTTTGACGTTCATGACTTGACCAAAGACTGTGGATTTTTCTACACATGGAATGAAACAGTAGCTGGAGGAGGTTCACAGGAAATGTCTTCATGTTTGATAAAACATTTGAAAGTTCAAACTAATAGCAGGAAAAAAGTAACAATCTTCAACGATTCCTGTGGAGGGCAGAACCGAAACATCAAAATGGTTCTTGCCCTCGTGTCATTTAGAGTGATGACGTAGACATCGAAATACTTGATCCGAAATTTGTAGTTTCTGGACATTCGTTCTCACCAAACGATTCTGATTTTGGCAGTGTAGAGTTAGCAGCCAAAGGTAAAGCAATTTATGTTCCTCAAGATTGGAAAAACATCATGGTAATCTGAAAATTAAGAAAAGGTTTATTGTATGTGAAATGAACAGCGAAGACTTTATTTCAACGGCAAATTTAGAGAAAAACATTAGCAGAAAGAGGAAAAACACATAAAAATATTTTGTAAATTGGCTGAAAATTCAATGGATTAGGCTGGAAAAAGGAAGTCCTTATCAAATAAAGTACAAAGAAACCCTAAACGCTGACATTGAGTTTGTTGTTTTGAACGTCAAACCGACAGGCAAAAAAGGTAGGCCAACATCTCTCAAAAACGTTCCACTGATTAGGCTCTATGAAGGAATAAGACCTGTTGCGCCACTAAAAAAGCGTGATATGATGGATCTACTTCAGTTTATCCCTCCAGTGTACCACAACGTTTTCCAAAATCTGAAGAGTGCAATGCTACTGATGGAGAAGACAATGGACCTCTTCCGTTCATTGAGAATTCAGACAAAGACGAAGTCAGTGGAGATTAAAATAATGAACTGAAAGACAATTTAACTTTATATCTTAACTACAGCATATTTGACTCAGACTTTGTATCAGTTTTTGTTGTAAAATAAAAATAATTGTATTGTCTTAAAAGTAATACTAACTTATTTCATCCACCACATACATGGGATGAAAGTAGCTTAAGTCACTTAGACCCTTTGGTATCCATGGTTGCAGTATACTTCTTAAAAATATAATTTTAGTATGAGATTGACCATTTGTCTGTGAGAAAAAGTCAGCAATAAAAATTATTGTATTTATCTACTACCTTTTTTAAAAACACTTTTTGAAAACCATTAAAAATCTCAAAACAGGAAAAATGTGATTTCAGTCACTTTTATCCTCAAGGGCTAATATGATAAGGGCGCGATAGCATCCCTCTATTTTCATAACACGAACTAATTTTAAAATAGCCGCCTTTGTGGTATAACTTTCGCATGATAGAGGGAACTACTTTATTTTAACTTTAGTAGTTTACTGGTTCATTTCCAAGTTAGGTAAATAACGTTTGCTAGGATACGGCATGATGCTGGTTTATTTTCTCCATTCCTGTAACTATTGGTCGTAAATGACCTTCAGCGAATTCGAGGTCGTTGAACAGCAAGCAAAGCGTTAGGTACATAGTGCATTCTAATAATAGCCAAGGTCGTTTGACGAAACAAATTTGTATTGTATTGTATTATTTCATTTATGTGCATATGGTATTTGCTAATTTTTATTTTTGAATGTGTAGTTTATTGTTCATAGAGTGACACCTTGTTATTATTTTAAACAAACATTTAATGCTTTAATTAATGTGTGTGTATTTGCGCTTGGGGGTAAGTATATTCTAAAATTCTTATACTTTGTGGATAGACAGATAAGTAATGGACAAAATTAATTATATATTTCATTCGATTTTGAAAATGCGTGTTCAAATATTGACATTAATTTTTGTAGATTTGATTTAGTCGAGCAATTACTGTCTTCTTGAATAAATAAATTATTTGTTTTGCATACATTATTTTATCAAAAATTTTCATTATTTAATTTATGACACCGAATGGTGAAAATGACGGAAACTGGAACACTAACTTTTTTTGTTTTATATAAATCGGTTTAAAAACGACATAAACTCTATTTATAATTTAAGCAGTCCCCTAAAAATGTTGTGATTATTTAGGGTACCAAAACTTTAAAAAATCCTTTTAAAATTTTTTGAGATCCAGCCTAATAGATTTTGCAAAATCTTTTAAGAAAAAACAATGTTTTGAAATTTCTGGCGAAAATATAACTATTACTAATAACATGAAAAGTCGTTAGATTACCTCCCGA
>JARFIW010001788.1:0-26096 GCA_036346225.1 Platerodrilus igneus
AAGAAACTTAAGTATATGCAACAATGCAAATTCAAGGATAATTAAATAAAGGATAATGAAAGTTCACAAACAAGTTGTGAGAACGGATGCAATACATTGTATTTCAGACGATAGTGATACTGTAGGTGGCAGGTCACAGACGGTTAAGAAACTGCGATTACCTAGAAATTAAGTTTGTTACCTTTTATAATGAATAGAATTAAGAAATAAGCAGACATGAGCTCTGCAAGTTCTCACAGACCTGTGAGGGGCAGTGGCAACAAAAAATACCCCGGAAGCCTTAATAAATTTAAATGTCACCTTCAGCTGGTTTAGACTTATGATAAAAATCATCAACGTTTAGTGCATGGAAGAAATCAAGTCTACTTGCGAAGTTTCGAAATATAATATTAAGCTGATTTATGTTAGCATTGATAATAACATTTGTATCGCGTTCTCGTTACTTTAAATATATACTACATAACAAGATATGAAAATTAAATTTAGATAAACAGACTAAATATGGACGCACAATGTATAATAGATTTCAAAAATAATAAATCTTAATTATGCATGATATTTCAAATTTTTGTTTCTATGAAGGTAAATCACATACTAAGGTATAATAGTAATCTTTTTAAATACATTGTAAATGTAATAACCCAGGACGATGACTTATTTCAAAACCGCAATTGTGAATAGATCTAAATATTATAAGATACTACCTACGTATGCGCTTTCCAGAAAAAAATAGTTTACAATGCGACAGCTATCCGGTCCGACCAGGACATTAAAATGATACCATATTACAACAACAAAAGGAAGTACATACAAAATACGTGATTTCTACGTAATTAACTTGTCAATAACATTTTATACATTAAAGATAACATATGTTACTCTGTGAGAACGAAATTTGTAGAAAGAAAAATTGTTGACAAAGAAAATGCGAAACCAAATTATTAGAAGTAAATAACATTTAAATGTGACTAGTTGTTTTAAAATTCCCTAAAGTTGTTCTGTGGCGTTAGGAGGAAGTTTAACGTCATCAAGTACTCTTTGAAGAACACTGTATATTGTTCTTATATTATTTTTTATGTCGCTGTGTTACGGATGAAGTGAGCGGTACATTATGAATTTAGATTCCCCCTTAAGAGGCAGGAATTCCGTAACAATCCAACTAGCGTGGTGCGGGAGTGTTTATTGCCATAATTGGGGGTCGCCAAACCGTCTTGTTTCAGCAAACTTTTTCGATATTTTTTTACAAGAAAAACGGTTATTCCAAATAAGTCTCCTTTGCTCTTTGATTCTGTGCAGGTAAAATATTGCCCAAAATTAGTTCGATAGAGATCTTTGTTTTTAAGTATAAATAACGCATACTGATTTGTTTTACTATAAAAACTCAAGCTTTAGTACTAATTTATATTCGTATCATATATAAGAAAGCGAATCAAGTTAAGAATAGGTATTTGTAGCCTATTATTTTTAAGACTCGTTTTTATTTTTAATACAATTTTAAAACAGACAGATATCTGCTGAATGGAATTAGAATATTTATCATAGAAAACGATCCTAAGTAAAGAGTAAACCATATATAAAGTTTAGATAAGTTGTTATTTCAAAAACAAACAATTTTGATGACAACAAAACGATTTTGTAAAAAAAAGGTATATAATTTTTTCGTCACAAATTATAGGTTAAGTTTTTAATTTTATACTAACGGAAGTTTTTAAAACACGAAAAATTGACAAGAATTACGACAGTTAGTTGTTTTAAAAAAGAATTATAAATAGTAATAAGAACGTACATGTGGTTAGAAGGTAGCTAGTATTCTAGTAACACAAATTAACACAAGTCACTCCAACAAAACTAACTAGACAACTAATCTGCGCACCAAAACTGCAATTTTAATTAAACTTGCATCATATTTTAGTACTAATAATTGCTTACAGAACACGTGGTAGCACAAAGAAATCGGCCATGTTGATTTAAGGTATTTTGCAAAAGTTATATAAGCTATACGGTAGATGGCGTGACAGTGATATTCTAAAATGGCAAGATCTTAGAAAATGTATTCAAGGACTTTTGTGCCAATTTAAAAGATGTTTCTAGCTTTGAGAATAAGATGTTGGATAGAGGAAGGACGTGAATAATATAAATGACGTAATCTGTGCAAATCAAATTTATTGCAAAAAAAGAGCTACCTTTATTGTAAACACAAATTTTTTTAAAAGAACAATCTCATTGTTGAAAACGACACTATTATAATTTAGCTATTAACGATATAAGTTCAACTTCCTCGCGTCAGTTATCAAACATAACCTGGATGTAGTGTATTACGCTTTCAAATTCGTTCGCATGAATGACCGCAGCGTGTGAAGCCCACAAGATAACAAAACAAGTCAGAAGCTTATCTGGTATTTCTAAATTCAAGGCGGTCTCCTGTTTCTTAGGCCTGGATCTTCGGCTGGTGCTTTTTCGGCGTTTCCAAAATATTATCGGCGCAGAATATATATTGTTTTTTAAGTATACGGGAAAAAGGAACGTCCGCCCTCGTAATACTGTAACATTTTAGTTGTAGACAAATTCATAATGCACTTTATGCCATGTGGGTTGTCGGAATTTAGGCAAAAGAAGCTTAGCCAACGTATTTGAAAATCCGCGCAGCCGTGATCTGGATGCCCATGCGCATTGAGCAGAATAGGAAAGAATGATTCTTATCGTGGCATATAATCGATAAACACGTGCTTTTAAAAAAGCTGAGAGTTTTTAGAGTTAACATGGGTCGCAGAAGGTTCCACTCATGGCAGTTACACATTGCTTGGGGTTGGGACAATAGCACTGGGATATGTTAGTGAAGAAGGATTGTTTAATACTGAATATTTATAGAACGGTTCGTTATTCTTAGAATATGGCGTCTTAATTGTTACTAACGTAGGTTTCAATTTTTCGTGATCAAGATGGCGGACTCACGATGCTGTGAATGGAGAGATGTTCAGTAATTTTTGTTGCACTTAATGTCGTCGAGCTCGGATAAGTACAATTTCTTTATAACAAACAAAAAGCATCAACTCGTACGGGATGAACGTTTTGTTAGAAAAGTCTACTTTGCTAAACTGAAAAGTAATCAGTTAGCAAATACGAGAGTCAGCATTTTTGATTTACAAGTTCAAAAGTTATCTTATTAAAACAAATCATATTTATATTTGGTGTAATTTAGATGATTTGTCAATTTTTTTATGTAGTCGTATTCTTATATTAAATATTTGTTAAGAACAACACTTCAAAACAGCATATGTAATGATAAAATCTAGTTTTCCATGTTTATTTAAAACAGATGACACTTATGTTACTAAGTAAGTTTTATATTGAAATAATTCATGATATGGAGGAAATTCAGTAAGACCTTAGAAAGACTAAAGTATAAACTAAGGACAATTTTTGTTAGCTATATCATAGATCTCTGATTACGGCATGTGACTAATGTAATAACATATTGAGTAATTTTTCTATGATAGGCCCTGCCTGTTAGTAACTGTGATTTTTGCCTACTTGATATTTTCATCATCATTCACTTTCGTGCTATTGTATTTACACTGTAATTTTTTAAATTTTTAGTACAAAGATAAAGAGAAGCAAATTTTATTAGATACTAGTCAAAACTCACTATCGTTTTATTTCTAACAGTTCAAGAAAAGAAAAAAGTAATCTATCCATTTTGATTAAGAGAATAAAAAGTAAAGATATAATGTTACTACATATTTAATTTTAAGTAGATTTCATTTCCTTAAGGTATCTGTGTCTATCCTTAGGATGTAATAGAAGCTAACAAGCTAACGAACTCTGCTCCAACCTCAGAAAATTAATAGAGTTTCAAAAAAGAGCGAGATAGGTTTTGAGCCTTTGGGAGTTTCTTTTTAAAAAGACTTTATTTCCAAATTTACACTCCTATCAAGTCTATTTTAATTTATACAGAAATTACAAGTATGCTATTTCTTGATACAATACAAAGTATTACATTTTAATAATCTTAATTCTAACAATTGCTGTCTTATTGTCTACTGAAACCTGCACCTGCAGTGTCATATTGCGTCTGGAATACAATGTAGCTGTTTCTGTTCTCATGTCTGGTTTGTGAACTTTCATTAACTTTTTATTATGTCCTTCAATTATACAATGTAACAATAATTCTTAAGTCTTAAATAATTCGTTTAAATATACATATATATATATATATATATATTGCTGTGATAAGGGGTTGTTTAAGGGTGTATTGTATGGCAAGGGTCGTGCAGAAACCATAAATTACGATATGAAGCAAATAACTGCATTTATTTAGTAGAAAATTTAATAATTCTTATAGTTTGTAAATAGTAAGCATTTAACACCGTGTCTATAGAGCATAATGAGTTTTAAGCGACGCAAATAAACACATCTGATAACAATAGGACGCATATTTAGCATAGAAATAGGTAATTCATACATTAGGTAAATGACAAGTATTTAACACCCGGTATATAGAGTTTCATTAATTTAAAGTAATGCAAATAACTATATTTTTCAGTAAAAGTGCGCGTATCTAAAGGAATGATAATAAATGTAATTAAACATGCATTGAAAAGGATTCTAATTGAGGGTATAATATTTCAAATAGCAGCGTCGACGATTTTGATATAATTTAAGCCTTGTGTAAGTGCGTAGAAATAATCAAGATCTTTGATAAGAAAATGCAGTTTAAAGATGCGTAAATAAATAAAAATAGACAAAAGTAAAATTCAAAGTACATCATGTATTTTTGTATAATATGGAAAAGCGATTATTTACTCAAAACAACGTGTGGTCTGATAACGAGGTATCTATAAGCAAACAACCATTACCCGGATAGCCAAGTATATTACATCAGAAAACCACTTCAAGTGCAGCAAATACAAATACCTCATTGGTTAAGATAGCGACGCAATTGGTGTAAACCCAACCCACATCCAAGTGGGTTGAGCCTATATTAACAGCAACAATGAAAACGGAGCTGTTTTAACTCAAGAAGGCCAAGCTGCAATACTCTGAACCTAAAAGTTACGCGTAATAATATTTTAATAGTGAAATTAGATAGTGACAAGTAAGTGCTACAAATATGAAAGTTTATTTTGCCGATTAACGTGAGTAGAATTTGGGGGTAATTTATTTAAACTAATAATATAATAATAGGGCTCCAAATGTGGGTATAATCCTGATCCGAGTGGATAGATATAATAATTCCAAATGAGTATACGATGTTAATGATCCAAATGGGTGTATAATAAATCCGAGTGGATAGATATAATAATTCCGAGTGTATTGCTGGAGAATATTTCAAATGTGTGCATAATTCTGAATTGATGTTGGTTGATAATAGATGGTATAATATTTCAAATGCATGGAAAATTTTAATTGATGGTATAATATTTCAAATGTATGGTGAGGTTTTAAATGGATTAATGTAATACTTCAAAGCAGCGTCGACGATTTTAATATAATTTTGAGTTGCAAGAAAATAAAGAAGCAATTTATGGAAACCAAAGGGTTCAATTAAGCAGAACAGAACAGGTCAGATCTAATTAGTTTTAAGACAAGTTTTTCTATTTAAATTAGGATATTGAATTTACTTAATTTATAAAAGTGTAACAAAATCAGCAACAAACTTTGCATACGTTAAAAGTACGTAATATTATAAAGGGGTATAGAACGTTCCAGGCTTCTTTGGCAAAAAGAGTAGTTTTTGGTGACTTTAGATTGATTGCAAAGCATATGAATTTTAGGATAAATAAGACTTGTAATATTGATTGATGGAGGAGTGTATTTTAATAATTTTCAAAACTTATACATAATATTTCTTTTCATTATATGGAATTAATTGACTTCATTTTATAATTCAAACAAAGAGGTAATCAGAAATGGGTGAAGAAGAAAAATAAATTGATCATCGTAACGTTGTGCACTCTGTGTAGAATAATAAAAGCTAGCCGTGGCAGAAGAATAATAATATTAATGAGATTTAGAATTTGATTGGAAAACACCGAGAGGTGGAGTTATATAAGAATATGCCATTGACACTGAGTACGGCGTTATCATATCAATATATATATATATATATATATATATATATATATATCGATTTGGGGGATATGTAACTAGCGCTGTAATATATAGTGGAAAAACTTGACGTTGCAATTACTTACTGAGTATACCATTGTATGCGGGGGGGGGGCTACTGGAAGAGCCAGCATATATATGTATGGTGGATACGCTATCTGCGGGTTTCTAGATACATCTGTATGGTAGGAACATAGTAATATTAAAATGATTTTGTGCGAGGAATCTTAATGCAACCCAAAGTAGAATCATTTGCAATTCCACAACCAAATCAATTTTCTTTCACTTTCGCCTTCAAGCAAGAGATTTCATGCAAAACATAATTCTTGTAATTTTCCAAACACTACATAAAGATAGTTAGTTAAACCTCTTCCGAAACAAGCTAAGGGTTGTAGAATTCGAAATAAGCTGTACCGTAAACAGAATCAATAGAGATGCCTTTGACAAGCTTCTGCATTCGAAAATGTTCTAATTGAACTTTATGGAAAGGCAAATATATTGGCATCTGAGCAATGCTGAAGGCGTACACTGAAATATTGGAAATTCTAACACACATATTGATGACTTTGAAATTTCAGCAAGTCTCATGTTTCAGACGCAACAATCGCTGACTGAAATCAAATTCAAACACATATTGGAAATGCCTAATAATGGGTATAAAATAAAAGGGAAAGCTAATTTTTCGCAACAGAATCCCCTGGGGATACAATGAATTTGAATGTAGCGTCTCCTTTTTAGAGTTATTAGCATTCTTGTGTGAATGAATACAGAAAAAAACATTCGAAATATCATTTAGAAACATTTCTAGTAGTTACACATTAAAATTAACTAGGAAGACGTTTATTTCTGTTTTTATATTGTATTAAGAGAAAGCGTTGCAGTAATTTACGAGGCTTGTTCAATTGAAACCCATCTTTGGTCAGGTTAGCCTTGGAAACAATTGTAATCACTTAACTGACGTTTTGCAACGTTGGTGGTGTTTGTAAACTTTCCACTGTTCAGTTTCTCTCGTATATATTTGACAGCGATTTTAAGTATTGTGACTTTGAAATGACGTTTGTTGTTAACAATCCGACCAAATGTGATCAGTGTGCGGTCATTAAATTTCTGTGTGCTGAAGGTTTGCAACCAATGAAAATTTATACACGAATGCAAGCAGTGTATGAACACGCATGTTCTGCGTATCCAACTGCCAAGGAATAGTGTCAAAAATTTAAGAATGGACGCGAAGAGACGAATGATAAGCCGCGACCAGGTGCAATGTGTACTTCGTCAACAGACAGGAATATGACATGTGTGGAAGGCCTTATTAGTGAGAATCGTCGAGTTTTAATCAGAATAATTTCAGAAAATGTTGGTGTGAGTATCGGATTTCTTTATAGCATCGTACACAAACTAGGCTACAGCAAAGTTTGTGCCCAATGGGTTCCTCGTCTTTTGTCAGAGAACATGTATCATGTCAATTCACTGTTTTCTTGTCATGTTACATGGTAGTCCCACTTCTTTCGATATAAAAGTATTATTCGTTTTAATTTTATATTAATACCGTTTACAATCACAAGTTAGTTTGTGTAACATTTTCCTTTAATATTATTAAATAATACACTATACACATCGATTTTTAGTCATAATTTAATATTCTTTTTTTGTATGAATAATATAAATAATCAAGATCAGATGTAATTTTCTAATTGGTAAACCTATGAATATTGTCCATAAATACAGAACTGGTGTATACATGAATCTGTTATTTGAATAGTTTTCTTGTTTTGTCCCTCTCTCAAAGTGTGTGGTTATCTGTAAACCAAAATAAATTTTCGTTTGTCTCTACTTTTAAGCACATGCCGTCTCCCGATAAAGATGTCCTTTTTAAGGCCATGATGTCGTACCTAGATACTAGCAAAATACGTGTGGACAAAGTCTACCTGAATAACCCGTTCAAAATATTAATGAGTGGGTCTTCCGGTGGCATATCCTCCGGTTACACATTCCTTGGTGAAGTATGTTCAGGTGATATATTCTCCGGTAAAATATTCTTTGATGGAGAATTTAATTATCTATGAAGGCTATCTAAGCCTATGTATTAATTTCACTACCTACAAATATTATCTTTAATCGTACAAGAATTCATGTTGCCGTTATTTACCTTCTAAAATAAATTAAATGCTCCGTTAACAAAACATATTGTAACGGGCTACTATTAGCACGTTTCACCAATTTAAAGCAAGTAGTAACAAAAGTCTTTATTACTCACTGTTCACAAGTCTAATTAACAGTATATGCTTTACTTATAGATATTTTCAGTCCAATTGACAATGAAGCACTATCACGCTAATGCTATTTACAAGCACTAATATCTTCTTAAATTAATTCCTTAACTACAAGTCATCTTAGTAACACTAAACGCTACTATAATTTATTTATTACACTTTTGTCTATTTATGTATTTTACAAGCGGATGGTACAATATACACGTTCACATAACACAAATTTATATTTACTCTTGGACTTTCAAAAGCGTAACTAATTAACTTCACACGATACAATTTAAATTCGACATTTAGATATAGACTAACTTTGTACTTCATCAGCGGTCTTATTTATACCATGAATTAAATAGATGATTCATACTCTGGTATGTGCCCGAACATTATCGGTTCCTGGAGAATATACATTGCTTACGGCGCTTGTGTGTTTGACGGGTTGCCTAATAGTAGCTCGTAACAATATGATTGTGGAACGGAAGGATTGGCTCTTACAAATTAGAAGTTTGAGGTTAACAACCAAAATAAACAACGATGGTGTCCGTCTCAACAAACCATAAGAAGATCCTATAGTTCTGAACAAACCGTAAGCTCAATGCTTAAATATACGTTCTTCTTTCATATATCTTAAATACAGGTATGAGTTTATCTTATTTACTTTTGTCATGGAACAATGTGCATGCGTTACATTTTAAATCTCAATTATCTAGAAAAAAAACGCATGTAAAATATAGTCATAACTTTATTTACCGATTACCTTAACTAATTTAATATTATCTTTCATTTCCTATGTAACCTTATGGTTTGTAAACAGAATAGCTTCATGAAACCTTTTTTTTGTTGATTTTGAGGTTGTGTTCAATTTAAATGTTCAATTTAAATTCTCTTAACTAATGTTAAATACAACAAAGCGTAATTATGATATCTTTTTTCTTAAATCGTTAATTTGAAATTGTACCTAAGTACAATTATAATTTTAGATTTTCTATCTTATCTGGTAGAATTGAAAACAAAATTTTAAAATTATGAGAGTGTAGATATATAAACTACACTTACTGATTTTGTCGTATGAAAATTTGGTTGTAAGAAAAGAACGGTAAATATTTAATTTTTTTATTAATGTTATTAACTAAACGTCAAAATATAAGTTGTATTAAGGTATTTTCTTTTGTCATGTTCTAAATTGCATCCCTATAACTTGTCTGGGTAAAATTTAACTTTGTTCTCTAAACCCCTGAGATATAGTCTTTTGCAATCTACCGCAGCCACAAACGGTCAATGCTAGTCCCGCCAGAGTTTTGTTTAGACTCTGTTGTACACCCATTCCTACCTGTAAAAAGGAAGGGTGCAAACCAAAAAAGCTTGCGAATGGGCTTATCTTTGCAACACCTCACGCAATACAGACAAAACGGTAAGGATTACCTTTTGTCAATAATTGCTAGCGACGTATCTTTGTGTCATTATTTTGAACCATCCAGTAAGCTATCATTGATGCAATGGAAGCACGCAAATTTTCCGCCACCAGAAAAGTTTAAAGTTCAACCTTCTGCCAGTAAGGTCATGTTGACATTTTTTTCGACCATGAAGGATTCGTGATGGTAGAATTTACAGACCCTCGGGTGCACATCAACGCAAACCTGTATAATGAAACTTTGAACAAGCTCTCATCAAGCAATAAGAAACGTCTAGGGAAGCTTTCAAGTGGTGTCATTCTGCTTCCCGATAATGCTCGACCTCATCTTGCTAACGTAGTGAAATAAAATCTACATCGAAAGAAATGGAGGATGTTAGAGCATCCACCCTATAGTCTCGATTTATCGCCTTGCGATTTTCATATTTTTGGGCCACTGAAAAAAACGTTGAAAGGTAACCGTTTTCAGTCGGACGAAGAAGTACAAAACGCCGTGAAAGAATTCTTCGAGCAGCAGCCACAAGATTTCTTTAGGCAGGGTATACATAGGTTGACGAAACAATGAGATATGTGCCTTAATCGTAGTGGTAATCATTTGTAAATTTAGTTGACAATAAATTTTTCATGAACCAAAGATGAGTTTCAATTGAACAAACCTTGTATTTTTCTGCTTAGATATCCTCTCTCTATCTTTTATTTATTTAATTTAAATGTTATTAATTTGAAGGTCTTAAATTCGCTAAAATACAAATGTTCGGTTCAAAATCCCTGAGTACAGACAACCAAAATTACACTTAAATGAAATCTGTTTAAGTTTGTCTACCTTTTAAGCTTGTATTCAAAATGAATCAGTAACTTCTAAATATCATGTTCACTGTCAAAATTGTATACCTCGGCTTTCCAACACTCCAATTAACTCTCTCAGGGTAAATTTTAAATTAAAATAATACTAGTTCTGGGTTTTATGAACAAATATCAAATTGTAAATATGTGGATACTGGCTCGCTCTGTATTAAATCAGAATAAACTTCTAAAAAACACAAATACCGCTAAGTTTAGTTCTACACCAAACTAGATAGAACATTAGGTAACCCTTAACATAATTTTTAAATGTATATGTCGTTGAATTATTAATTACAGCACTGGGTGTTTAAATTTTAACTTTTAGATAGTAATTGTATTAAATACCTTTTTTTTCGACTCCGGAGTGAATGTACAACTCTTCACAGCTTTCGTTATAAAACCGCTTTATGAATTAAGTACTCTACTTGAAGAGTATCTGCAAAATTTTTAATAGTTGGTTTTAATTTTAGGTTTTGAAACAACAAATACGAAATACAAATTATAAATACTAATGAGAAGTTGAATACTTTACAGTTTGTAGTGCTTTTGATGAAACTATTGAGTTACCAAAACTGGTTCCAAGTACGATGACTAGTTCCTACGATGCTCCTGGAAGCCGTACTAAAATCTTTTGTTCTATCTACTACTTTATGATGAATCCAGCTTCCTGTTGCTACTACACAAGTTTATTCTGGCTTCTTCTTCACACTACCCTTTTCAACTTTAACGAGGTTGTATTAACCTTTTATATTTATTTTGATACTGTACTTGCTGGCATATATCTTTAGCTTTGTTACTATACACAATAACCAAATACTTCTTTATTCAATAATGAACAGCAATAAATTCAAAAAGCTTCTATATTCACCATAAAAAATACCTAATAATCATTTCCTAGACATCTCAACTTAAAAATGTCTTTTAGCCTACTCTTTTACTTATTTTTATCATGCAATTTACAATCATATTTCCTTAAATTAACATGAAATATAGATCATTACATTTTATTTTTGACATGGGTATTTTGTTTTAACATTTCTTATCTTAATTACTTTACATACTATAAGCATTCCTTTTTTAGGTAGCTGGTTTTCATGGTCCTTTCTGGTTTAATGTAATAAACATACCAATTATAAATAGAGCCATACATCCTCTGGTAATGCTATTTTGTGATTTTATTACTGTTGAATTCGATCAAAAAGACCCAGTGCTGTTTAAAATCTTATCGTTTCTAGTTTTAAATGAATGTAGATAATTACTAGTGTAATAAGTGTCAATTATTCTCCATGCTATGTGTTTAATGAAATCTCAAGTATAGATAAATTGAATATTTTGTATTTGATAAAATTTAAGTATAAATCGTTCAGACTTTTGTCTTTAATGATATCTAAGTGTTACTTAATTTGCCAACTCTTGTAATTAATGGTCCACAGGTGTTACTTATTTATATTGGACTCCCATCCCATACACTTTATTATATTAAATAGAATGGCTGCCACTGGTTAATATTACTTCATATGCTCAGTGCCATTACAATTCATAGCCTCCACGACACCTTGCTTGCTAAGAGAAGCTTTACAAATAAATACTTACAAATGTATTCCATGTGCAATTTTATTCATTATTCTCCTGTTTGCTTTAACCGGAAAAAATTATATAAGTACTACTGTTACCTTTTTTTCTTTTCGCTAGATAGAGATTTTCTGAGGATGGCCTATAAAAAAGATGTAATAGGGACAAACGGTGTTGCGAAGAAAAAATATGGTACTCACGTCTAAACTCGGAGTCCAGTTCTACGGAGGCATGGAGTAGTCAGAGTATTTTCTGAGACAAAACTTGAAATACAAATAAACTTGGGCGCCACTGCGTCAATAAAAACCAACTCTAAAAAAACATTATAATATTGGCGCAGAGAAGCCTTAAGGGAATTATATCGGCCTTAATTTACATGCAAGGTATTATAATGTTGTTTCAGTTTTATCATCTCAACTAAATTTTTAAATGACTTCTTCTTTTATTAAATTTTTAGAAATAAAATAATTTTGGTTTTGACTAGCATCTAATAAAAAAATTAGTTTCTCTTCATCTTTGTACAAAATTAACAGTGTATATACAACATTGTAAAAGTGAATGCTGATGAAAGTATTAAGTATGCAAAATTCACAGTAATTAACAGACTATGTCTGTCATAAAAAAATTACTTAATATTTTATTAATATTAGTCATACGCTGTAATCAGAGATCTTTGATATAGCTTACAAGAATAAAAAATTGCATTTAGCTTAATTTTTAGTCTTTCTAAGGTTTTGCTTTATTTTTTCGATATCAGGCATTTTCTTAATACAAGATTAACTCAACATCATAAGTATCATCTGTTTTAATTAAATATGGAGAACTTGATTCTTATCACTACATATCTTGTTTTGAAGTGCTGAACCTAACGAATGTCTAATACAAAAATATGGCTACATAAAAATACGCCAAACCATGCTAATTACACAAAAATAAAAATGTGGTCTGTTTCAATAAGATGACCTTCAATATTGATATACAAAATGTTAAATTTCGTGTTTGCTAAATAAATACATTTTGGTTTAACTAACTAGATTTTTCAAACAAAAGGATCACCACGAACGTGTTGATTCTTCTCGATCGTAAAATAAGGAAATGTACTCAACAAAGCTTGACGACAGAGATTATTTAAATAATGACAAAATTATACAACACCTCTCTAATCAGAGCATTATGAGTCCGCCCTCTTCTTTACGATACACGAGAACATCTTTCCAAAAGTTAATAATTACGTTTTGAATTAACAATAGTTAGTATTGAAATCAGATCCTTCTTCTTTACTTCTAGTCTATAAATTCAATCATTTAAAGTTTTTTGCTAAAAATTAAAACCTTTAATAAAATTTAAAGACGCCATATCAAATAACGAACCGTTCTATAAATATCTTATTGTAATTAGAACCACGTACTGATATAAATTCGGTGCTAGGGCTCCAATGCCAGGCTATGCGAAATTGCCATGAGAGGAGCTTTCTTGTACCTATGTTGGCGCAAAACTCCTACACTTTTTTAAAAAACGTGTTTACTAATCACATTCTAACGACAAGAATAATCTTTTGTGCTATTCATCATTGCGCGCGAATATCCAAACTACAGCTACGCGAAATTTCACATACCTTAGCAATGACTTTCTCGCCTAAATTCTAGCATTCTAACTAGAGTGAAGTGCTTTATGTATTTGCCTAAAACTAGAGTATTACACTACTAGTGAGGAATATTCGATGTCTTAATGAACCAGCTGTCGAGTTATTGCTTGTCATTTTGACGCTTAACAAAATCGTTTTAGTATTTATTTTTTACATATAATTTCATCACATCTTTGTATTTATACTAAACCCGTTTTCTAAACACTTATGCGAATTTTTATTACGACTGGTGTGCTAGGTTTTCAGTCTTCGCGTGACCCCCGTAAACCAATAAGATTGACTTTTTGCCGCTGTTCTCCCTAATCCTGTCCTCCAAGATAAGTCGTAAAATAACCTCATGCGTTCCAAAATTTCCTTTTTATGTGATTTTTTTCCACCTGTAAAGATTTTCATTAGAATTTATGGTTTGGTACCTTTTTACATCTTCCTGTTCCTATTTTATTTGTTTTGGGAATAATCACATTTATAAAGGGAGGAACTGTACGAGGTGGTATTTGTCACGTGATTGGGAGGTTGTCTAGCTTATGGGCCCCAAAAAGCAATAATGCTTAACCACCATTTAATAATGAAAGCACCAACAATAAATCATGAATCCTAATACATAATAACAGAAACCTCTTTACCTTTATTTTGTTGTTTTACAGCAATGTGAATAATAACTAACAACAGAAATGGCGCGGGTTAGTGTTTCGCAAGCTTCTACCCGATCTCGGCTGATGCGGTGCACTCGTTCCTCTCGTGACGGCGCTGTCTTGTCGGTTGTCTTGGTTCGTTCGACCACTACTTTGTGTGGCATTTGCGGCTGTCGGCGAGCCCGCGCTGCTGGTTCCGTTACACTCTCCCCCTCTAGCCTGTGGTGACATACACGTGTCAATATAGTACCTTCGGATGGAGCATTGGAGAAATCAAATGTGTGAGCGGGCTGAATTCGGCTCGTCCTGTCTGCGAGTCGGTGCTTGCGTTGTTTCTTTCATTACGTGAAGGTCGACCTCTGGGTAATATGTGATTTACCGTACTTAAGGAATCTGCTGCACCATGGAACGGAGTTAGCTGAGTTACATGATATTTTCCGAGTATTTTATTTAGAGTTTCAGCGTGTGCAAATTTGTATGAAACAGGGTTTATCAGCATCATTTAGCACATGCATTTTAACTAAAACTAGGTCAAGCACATTAAGTTGTGGTACTTGGCGTCTGTATTTATTTGCGACTTCCGTTCTAATATCTTGAGCGTGTTCAACGTTTTCTCAAACTTTCTTCAGAGTCGAAGCTAAACGTATTAAATACGTAACTCGCGTGACCTGCACGTTGCACTGAGAAAACTATATACCGAGCTGCACATTGGAGCTAAGAAACCTGTTCACTTAATTATTAACGATTTTATTCTAGGTGATTATTGCACGTTTTTGCTAACCATCTAAAGTCAATAATTCTAGTTGTTACTCGTTATTTATTACGGCTAATAGCCCTTAATTGAGAACCTGGTTATTTCTTGATTTAAATGTGTATCGCGAGCTATGTATCCCCCATTCTATATATGTATAAATAAATAGAATTTATAAGGAATAATTAGAAATTGTTAAAGAAATTATTAAGTTATATGCAATACTGTATTCCAAGGATAATTACAGAAAGGTTATTAAAAGTCACAAGCAAGTTGTGAGAACGGATGCAATACATTGTATTCCAGACAGTAAGTGATACTGCAGGTGCAGGTCACAGACGGTTAAGAAACCGCGATTACTTAGAAATTAAGATTGTTACATTTTGTAATGAATAGAATTAAGAAATAAGTAGGCGTGAGCTTTGCAAGTTCCACAGACATGTGACGAAAAGGACAACATAAATACTCCGGGAGCCCCAAGACCATCAGTCAGTCTAAAGTATTTCAGTTTTAACATTGCCGTTTTCTTAGGCTACTCGCCCTTATTAGACCCCAATTATTATTTAATTTTCGACTTAGAGTATTTTAATCAAGTTTGTCAAAATTCCATATTAATATCTGTTTAATAAATAAATTTTGTTACGAAGTTTTGGAAGAAGTTTTTAAAAAGACCGTTCCCAAGGCTCAAAACGTAACTCGCGTTTGCGTTACGTTAGAGAAAGTTGGACGGAATAGATAAAATTAGTAAACTTGGATGACAGACTGTATAGTTGGTTTCACGAGTAATTAATATTAATTAAGAAATAAATTTAAAATTTTGTTTCTATAAAGATGATTCAGCTAAAATATTGTAAACGTAATAATCCAGGTCAAATGACTTATTTTAAAACCGCAAATCCAAATAACTTTAAATGTTAGAGGATCCTACGATTGAGCTTCCCAGAGAAGGATAATTAACAATAGATAGTTGCCGCATAATAACCTTGTACGTAGGTATAGCTTAAAATTGTTACATCGTTTTAACAGCAGATGCTGACTGCAATTAATAGGATTTTTTGGAAGAGAGATTGTGAGGTAACTAGGAAGCTTGAAAAGTTGGACAGATAGGTTCAAATAGAAAATTGGAAAATAATACAGCTTTAAGATGTGGCTATAGATTGCCGCAGGAAAGATACACGGCACGCTACATAAAGTTGAATTACTCTTGCAATGGCAGGGTAGGTTTCACACACGGAAGAGTGGATTTAACATCGTTACGACCAAGGTTAACGAGATAAGAAACTTGTGAGTTCACCCCACAACTAGTCGGATTTCGATTTGTGTTAAGGGGGCTGCTGTTTATTGGATAACCCAAGTAATTGATTATAAAAAGATTAGTGTTACTGGGAATACTTAAATTTCTATAAACCGTGAGTAGAATGAGCTTTTGCGTTGACCATTTGGAATTTTAAATTTAAGTTGCAAATAGTTCGTATTTCTGTAGTATGACAAAGGTGGTTATTTTGTTTGAATCAATTAACGACTGAATTAGTATATATTGACTTAAAAAAGGTTTATTAGTAAAATTACTTTTGGAAAAAGAATAGAAATTTAGTATTTCTGATGGACATTAGAACGGTTAACGAAAAGTTGCTATTGCGCTATTTTTCGATGCATTATATAACGAGTATTTTCAGAAATGGGATTTAAAGTGTCGTGTAAATCAATCGTGGAAACTAGAGTAACGATATGGTACAATTATTGATTGATTTAATGTTTTCTCTTTGGGAGTACTTTTAGTAACACCTGGCAAGTTTGATATTAGGAAACTGAGTTTTTAGAAAACGTTATATGTATTTATATAGCAATTATTTAATATCAATAAAGTATACGATGAATTTCATTTAAAGTTGTTTATAATATGGCAAAGGGGGCTAAATTTCTTAAAAGGTATCCAGCCAACCAGTGATAAACTTGTATTTGGGAGTGGCTTTGAATTAGAAAATTTCTTTAATTATAACAAAATTTAATAAGTGTTTTAAGATATAATAAAGCGATAAAAATAATAAAATGGCTGAAACACAAACAAACAACGTTACAATATTCATTTACCCTGATAGGGTTTTTACTGTGATAGTTGAGGGGCGCCAAACCGGCTCGTCTCGGCAATCCTTTTCGATGTTACTCCCATGCGGAATACGGTTTTCCAAATAGGTCCTCTTTGCTTCTGGTTTATTAAATTTATCATATTATACATTAAAGAGGACCTTTTGTAAAACCGTATTCCATATGGGAGTAACATCGAAAGATTGCCGAATAGCCGGTTTCCTCAACTATCTAAAATAAAATTGTAACGTTGTTGTTTTTTCACATATTATTTTATCGCTTTATTTTCCTTAGTTCTTTCATAACCCACTACCACACCACTGTAGTTAGCCAGTATATCCTTAAAATTGTTATTGGGTTCCCGCCCTTTTAAGGCAAATTTAAATTTACGACGTACAGCTTATTTTACCAGAAGTTTGGGAAACACCAAAATAACTAATGAATATTTCTACAATTTTATAAATTATCATCCGTAACGACATTGTATGAAACTCTCTACATTTTTTCTAGTTAACGATTTCCTATCTAGGGAGGGATGAAGCATACATTATCTAAAACACATTTAGAAAGGAGCAAAATTTGAAACGCTGCAATCAGTGCTTAAAGAGTCAGCGACATGAGCTTCGCAAAAGACTAAATTACCTCCTTAAAGGTAACCGAAACGCTTTGATACTTCGTCCTGATAATACCTTCATATTACATTGACTGAAGCATCCTTATATAGCTTTTAGAGCTCAGATTTTTCATAAAAGTTACTGAAATGTGTTACGTTTCAAGTTGCCATTTATTGTCCGACTTCAATGTATACAAATAATCCAAAGTAGACTACATAATCCTCTCAAATGGGTTCAATATATCAGAATCCTATTAAACTACCGGATTAAAATTCCGGATATTACTTTTTTATGTGAAATCGGAATTATGTAAGGACGAGCGCTTGAAAATGATCCAGATCATGATGGGACTGCATATATCATCTTTTAATGTTACCTATAAATTAGAACTCAACGGAAGAGCGCGCGGAATGATATTTCTAGATCATAAATAAGTCTGTGTTTTATGGGACAAAACTAAAGTTAGAAACAGGTATTTCTGAGTACATTTTTAATTTAGTTAGATATATATATATATATATATATATATATATATATATATATTGTTATGGATTCAAAGGGTTAAATTTGGGGTAAACTAGAAAACTTCAACCACCCAGTATAGAGAAAAGAACAAATTATTTACGCGCAAAATTTATTTAATTCATTTATAGAGAACGGACAAGTATTGACGTATTTTTATAATTGCTAATAGTATGTTAGAAAGTACATAAAGAAAAACAGTTGTAAAGCAAATAGAATACGCATAATTAATGTTAATTTATTGTAATACAACATGTAAAAGCATAAAAAGACCCACTAGGGCAAGAAAATCAATAAATCCAAGGCAAAAGTTTTCTTTGTAACGAGCAAACGTCAGTTTTTTCTGATACGGCGAAACGTAAACTCCAAGAATTGTTGTGCTAAACGGTCGATAATTAACGAATACCTGCATTTTTAAAAGGTTACATTCGTCAAATTTCTGAGCATATTAAGACAGGACTTCATAGAAAATATTTTCAACCATCAGTTTGGTTTGAACAACAAGCTAATACATTTTTTAGAAAGCAAGGGAAATGCACGATCGGTTATATACTACAGATAGAAACAGAGATAAAAGTGTTGATATAGAAAACGCAAGTACTATATGCACGTGGAGTGAAGATAAGCTGTCAGCAATATCGATTTTCTATAACGCAAGTGGGGTTTTGAACGCGACAGCAGACATGCATCAGACAAAGATAAAGATAGTACAGGCGGGGTTTTCTGACGACAGAGTATATGATCATTGGTTAAGAACAGATAGTTTTCAAAACGTAGACAAGCGGGACAGGTGGGAGCGCTTTCGGATACGTACAGCACGTAGACGGAGTAAATTTCAGGAATATTCAAGACGGTTGTATCAAAATTTGTAGAATTTAAATTTGAAAATACGCTTTTCACGGGAAGTGTGTGCTGGGGTAGGATTGTGAACTAATATAAATACGGAATGGAAATTAGGAGGACTCTCTTGTCTTGTCTTTGCTTCTATACTATTTTACTAAGATAAAGTACTGAATGCTGACCAACATTATAGTAGAGTTTTTTTGTGAGTATTAAATGTCTTAATAATACAGTAAATATAGTGCTAGCACGTGTACCTTATTACTAGCGATCTTCTATTTATTAACGCGAAATACGTGTAGTGTATATTAAATTAATAGAGGTCTTGCTACTACAATAAATACTAAAATCAATAAATGGAAGCGTGATATATGTGAGATGAGCAGCTATATGGAATGGTACTGGGCGACTGAGACGTTTGGCTCTCAAATGGTGTTATCGTTTGTGGATCCGCTGCGCATCGCTGCGAACAGTAACAAAGCAAAAGGATTCTCAAAATCATCTTCGAGGGAATGGAAACCTGAAGCATTCTCCAGGTAATTTATTAGAAATTTCTGTTGTCTGATAAACTTTTGTGAAATTTTGGTGATGTGTGAATGAATTTTGGGGTTTATTTATGGTTATATAAACTTATTGGAAAAGATACATGTACTGGACAATTTATTGAGGTCAAAATATTGAAAAGGGGTGTATTTAAAACTTATAAAATTTTATTCTGAATATAAATTGGATTGTAAAGAGTAAACGGGTCTATCAATTTTGTATTCATTTAAGCAAGGTAAAAGGCATATATTAAATAAACTGGGTTATTATGGGCTCACCATACTGCAGTGTACAGTCAATTTAGGGTAATATGTGGGGCCCATCTACTCATATTTTATTAAATTTGTTTGCACACAATTAGAAAATCAAGGACATTAAAACATATCACATTTGAGTTTGTAATTAGAGTATTAAACTGTTTTTATACATGGGAATAATTTGTCTGTAAATAGCGGTAAATAAAAGATTGTATGATTGTTGTATTATTTGGTGATGTTATTGAATGGTGTGCGAGTGTGAACGAAAAATGGTTGTATATTTAGTTATCCGAGAAGTGGCACAGCTGAGCTAGCCAGAGAAGCAGCTGAAGATTTTTGAAGCAGAACTCTAAGGGTAAGGAATTTTATTTTGAAATTTTAGAATTTTTGTAAAATTTTATGTTGACCCTGGTGGGGCAAGAATTTTGATAGTGAATTTAGGAGACTGTCCCGACTTCCACGGCAATATATATATATATATATATATATATATATAACCCTACACGAATAGAAAGGGTATCTATTAAATGAAACTGTTTAGTTCTACAGCACCAATAGGTCGGTAATTATATCAGAATTGTTTGGATTATATCTGGTTTTCCATGTCTCTTTTTTGAACCATGTTAAAACAGCTGAACAACATCAGTTTATTTTGTTACGTATCATTTTGAGGCGTATAAAATTTTTGTTTTGTATTTAACTTTTGTATGTAGTTTCATTATTAGTTTATGTTTAAAATAAACGCTTTCTTAAGAAAAGAAACGAGACTTCCTTATGTAGTGGTTTTAAAAAACGATATATTAAACATACTTATTTGAATTTAGTGGTTTGGTGCATAGCCGGATGTTAAAAGATAGTTATTACCGAATCGGACGAATACCGCCGAAGCTTAAGTTCGAAGAAAAGGAAAGCACGCGAATACGAAGATACATGGGCTTCAACTGAGTTGGATGCGTACTTCCATCGATTTCTATTCTGAGGAAGCCTACACATTTCGCTGAAATTCCCACATCCTACATCTTTCACTATCTGTGTGCAATAGTCTAACCTAGGTCTACCACTACTTCTCCATTTTCGTATTTCTGCTTCTAATATATTCCGCACTATTTCTTCATGTCTTAGTATGCGGCATATCATTCTATCTCTCCTATTTTTTACTGTTTTTCACATATTTCTTTCTTCCCTTACCATTTTTAGTACCTCTTTGTTCTTAACTTTGTCTGTCCATGATATCTTCATCATACGTCTGTAGCACCACATTTCAAACGCTTCTACCTTTTTCTTGTCCGCTTCTCCTACTGTCCAGTCTTCACAGCCGTACAGTGCTGTGCTTCACACATGTTTTAAGCCATCTTTTCCTTGTTTCTATGTTTGTTGTCTTTGAACACAGTAGTTGTTTTTTCTTGTTAAATGCAGCACGACCTTGTGCTAATCTTTATTTTATATCTTTTGTGCTTTTCTCATCTTGCGTTGTTTGGCTCTCTAGGTAGCAGAAATCCTTAACCTCTTGTAAGTGCTCGTTGCTTATTTGTATTCTTGTTTTTGATTTATCTTCTCTTCTTTTGCATACTAGAAGTTTAGTTTTATTTTTGTTAGTTTTCATACCGTATCTCTCTGCTAGAACTGTGTTCATTTGAATAACAGCAGCTTCTAACTCTTCTTTGCTAGATCAATCGTTTGTCCCTACATAGTAATTTCAAACGTCTTCCTGACAGTGTTTATTGCCTCTTCTAGGTACTAGTTAAAAATTAATAAAGATAAGGCACCTCCCTGTCTCACCCCTTTCCTAATATTTACTTATCTACGTTGCTGTGCTCATTCTATTACCGCTGTTTGCTCTTTGTGTAAGTATGTACTATTCGTCTATCCCTAAAGCTCATTCCAATCTTTTTGAGTATTTCAAACATTTTTTTCCATTTTACATTGTCGAATGCTTTTCCAGATCTACAAACGTTATATACACGCTTTACCCTTTTTCTATTGCTTTCTCCATTACCACCCTCAGTGCTAAAATAGCCCCCCGTGTTCCCTTGTTTCGGCTAAACCCAAATTAATTTTCTTCTAATATTTCTTCGGCCGTTTTTCCATTCGTCTTCGTACAATTCTAGTTGATATTTTTGACACGTGTGCTGTCAGACGTATTGTTCGGAAATTTTCATATTTATCCGCGCCTCTCTTTGTTGGTATAACTACTATGATGTTACGTTTGAAATCTTTGGGTATCTCGCTTGTCTCATACATATAGCTTACAAGTTGGAAGAGACGTTCTGTTACTGCTTGTTCAGCGACTTTTAGAGTTTCTGCTTGCACCTTATGTGTACCCGGCGCGTTACCATTTTTCAGACCCTTTGATGCTAATTCAAACCGATCTCTCAGTATAGTATATACTAAGTCAACAATTTCAATGTCTGATTCCTGTTATAATGCCGGTAGTTTCTCTTCTGCATATAAATTCTCTATATAATCCTGCCATCTAACCACTTTCTCTACGTTTTCTATAATGATGTTTCCTCTCGCGTCCCTTATATTTTGCTATACGGTTTTATATCCCTAAAATTCATTCTAATTAATTTGTATGCTTCGTCTGCCTTTCCTATTTCCATCTTAGTTTGTACCTTTTTGCACATTTCATCAATCCATCGTTCTTTAGCTTTCCTGCATTTGCAAATAATTTTCCACTTTATGGCTTTGTATCTCTGTTTACCCATTTCGTCTGATCTACTTTTATACTTTCGTCTTTCTTCTATTAAATTCAGGATATCTTTCTTTATCCATGGTTTCTTTTTGTGTATAGCTCAGAATATCTATGGCCGCCATGTCTAAGATGGATTTAATGTTGTTCCATTCCATTTCTACTTCCTTAGTATCAGAAATTTTCCCGATATGTTTAGGCAATTCATTTGACTTTTTTTCAAATCTTTCGTGGATATCTTTATCTTTTAGTTTCTCAAAGTTAAAGTGCCTTTCTCCATTCCTTTTTTTCAAATTATTAAATTTAAGAGCGGCCTTTATAGTTACGATGTTGTGGTCAGTGTCTATATCTGCTTCTGGATAGCTTCTACAGTCCTTTACTTGATTCTTAAACCGTTGTCTAATAAGAATGTAATCTATTTGATATTTTCCTATATCCCCTGGCGTCTTCCACACGTGTCGTCTTCTAGCATGATGTTGAACTAATGTGTTTGGGATGGTTGAATTGTTTTTGTTGCAAAATTCTACAAACCTATTTCCCCTGTCGTTTCTCCTGCCTAAACCAAATAAACCTACTACCGCTCCTTTCGTACCCTCGCCCACATTGCATTAAAATCCTCCGTAATTATGAATTTTTCATATCCTTTTACGTATCTTAGTATGTTTTCGATATCTTTGTCAATCGCTTCCTCACTGTGGCTAGAGGTGGGCATGTATACTTATATTATTACTGTATTTACTAGTTTAAATCCTAATCTAACCATGAGTACTCTATCATTCTTTGTTAGTAGTTCTTTGCCCTATTTTTTTTCTCATAACTGTCCTCACACCAGAATTTCCTTTGTCTTATTATTACCCCGAAGTTTCCACTCCAAAAATCTCCCGCCTTTGACCCCGAACTTCGCAGATCCCTACTATATCTAGTGCTGACCTATCCATTTCAATTTTTGAGTTCTCTAGCTTATCAACTTGCCTCATACTTGTGACATTTCACACTCCGCCTCGCAGAATGTTCCCGATTCTTTTTCTAAGTTTTCCGACCACATCTTCCGGAGTAGTCTTCTCTCGGAGATCCAAATGGGGGACTATTTTACCTCCAGAATCTTTTACCTCAAAGGATGCCATCATTTTAAATACAATTTAAGTACGCTTTGTATTTGAGAGGTAATGTGGTGGTTTTCCGTTGCCTACCACATCGCGGTGGTGTGTCTTAGAATGCAATACCAATCCATATGGTCTCTGCCAATCTAAGTACCGAAAAAACCGCTGCCCTCATTTGGAGACCTGTCTTAGTCTGGTTCCTCACTAAAGACCCTACTAATTTGGTTGAACCTGAAGTTTGGCTCTTTAGATCACTGGATCGCGGCCACCTGTTCTAGTAATCTGGAACTTCGGCAAGGTGCAGGTCGATTCGGAATGGTTTATTACATTAGAGTCTAAATTATGCAGTTTTGCGTACAATAATCAATTTAAATATTTAAAGCAATTTCTAACCTAACGTTTTTAAATTTTCCGCTGTATCTGTGTACCTACAGAATAATGACTGAAAGTCGTGTATTTTTGGTACATGAAAAGCAATGTAATTTATGAAGAGTGTCACTTCTTTGCGAAGCGAATTATTTCTTTTCAATGTGACGTATGGAGTTATATTACGTTTGTTGATTTTTAAAAGATCTGCGAAGCGTATTGTGTTGAATTGATGATATTTTAATTTATTTCGTACTCCATCAAAACTTTTTTTATACTTTAATATCAAGTTGATACGTTATTTTAGTTTTATTATTTTGTGTTCGTAACCTATACATATTTTTAGCAAAATGGGTGATTCAAAACGATGCAAGAAAATCGATTATTTTGTAACGTGCCTATTCAAGCAAAGAGGCTGAAGGTAACCCATACCATTCATCTTTATACAGAGATAAGTACAAGCAATAGCTTTTATGGTGGTATGGAATTTTGCACCAAGTACCTTTCTTACATATCTTTAATGTTCTTGTTTCTTTCGGGTTTCAAGAAGATAATTCTCATGCGCATGAACAAAAATGCATCCAAATCCACTAAAATGGGTGATTCCAATTACATGTCAAAGTTTAACGTCTAATAGTTTTTCATTAATGTCAAAACCTTGCATATTCGATTTTACTTAGAAAACATAGAGATGACCGATGACATTAGATATTGTTTACTAAAAATCGTTGGACCTCATCTAGCCCGCGTATCCCTTTTCTAAAAGTATAATATAGGGCAAAGCAGAAAAACGTTATCTGAGAAAAGAACTTTTTGATAAATATCCAACATTAACTTTCTCAAATCATAAACAAGGCCTATTTTGCCTTGAATGTGTTTTCTTTGTACTAGCGCAAAAACTTGTCAAACTGATAACCGAACCAATGGACAATTATGCGCGAATGTTTGGTAAATAATGTTTACTACATAGAAAGGGACTACCACAAAGAAGCTTGTTTTAAAGCTGAAGAATTCGTTAAACGTATGGACAATCCGTCCGCGTCCTGCATTAATTTGGTTGATTCTGCAAGACTTCAACAGGTAACGTTCATAGCACTATTTGTTATTTGGGCATGATTTTATTTGTCGATGTTTAATATAGAGGATTGTACAAAATAAATGTGCGCCTTGACTAATAATTTTAACAGTCTACAAATGGAGAGTTAAATTTTAATCGGTATGTTGTTTTTCTGACGAACTCTTCTATTGTTTTTATAGGTCGAAGATAATCAAAAAGGGCTTGCTCCCAATGTAAAAACTATAATTTTGTGTGGACACCAGGGTGTAACCCCCAAAGGCCATCGAGATGATTCTAACGTGGTACTCGATGATGAAAGCAGTGTTGTAGCAGTACACAAGAGAAATACTAGAGCTCTTCTAAATTTCAGAATAGATGCTGGTGACGATTTTTTAAAAAAGCATTCACATACTGCATCTATCCGGTGACTATATAAGTTGATTGCAGTTTGTGCGATGTGATTTTATCAGAGATGAAACTAGAGATACGTCTCGAAAAGAGCAGCTTTGCATTTAAGCGCGGAAATAAAAAAATTTATCCTTCCTCAAATTCGTGCATTTGTAATCTTACCTACATCCTTTACCATACAATTAGAGCATTGGGATTGGATACTGACAACAGAGTTGGGCAAAGATATAACAACTCCCCATGGTGGTTCTTTCTCATAGATGAATGGAAATACAAAGCGTGATACAGAATGCTATTTATGCTCACTGTACGACGCTTTCCTTGAATTTGACAAAAATTCATGTTTTATCAAGATATTAAATTTTTTATATAAAGGAAATAATCTT
>JARFIW010001789.1:0-127611 GCA_036346225.1 Platerodrilus igneus
GTATGTTTCTTGATTTTCCTTACTAATGTAGTTTGATTTTAAACAATATTCAAAAATTAATTCCGTACTTTTTGATACTTTTTTAAAGAGAAAGCAAAACTTAAAAAGTTTAAAACAACTGCAAAAGTGAACATACTCTGAGCGCGAGGTGCACACGTTGTTTACAAAGCATCTTGGAAGAATTGTAATCCTACTTATGGTAGCTGATGTTATAGCACTTTTCAACTTTGTCAGTGTATAGTGAGTTTTGCGCAGAAGTAATTTTCAATAACGAGTACTAATTCGATAGTAGGCTAATATACACGCTGATTTTAAAATTAAAACTAGCAAGTTTTATAAAATGGTCATTCCAAAATTACTGTTTAAATTATTTATAGAATAAAACGTGCAATAAGGAAAGTGTTTTTAAACTTAGGTAGCAGTTAACAAAACACCTCCTGCTGCAATTATGCATTCGTACCTTACTTCGTATAAAAGTAATTTATATTTCTGGTCTAAACCACACACATTTTGTACAAACCTAAGTGCAAACTACACAGTAAATTCGTTTCTCTCACTCGATGAAACTTTATTGGTTCAAAATGTCCCACAGACCTTGACGGTCTGATGCATAGGCATGACTATCGTGAGGCACGACCTCAACTACAAAATTTTTCATCAACTAGCACTTATCGGCCAAAAACGTAAAATTTACGGTAAACCTCGTAGACTGATTTTAACCAAAATTATAGCAAACTGCACCTGAATGAGGTTCTGATCCCAAGTATCGTACTATCAGAGAGCAGAATTGATTGTCTAGCTAACACTCTTCACAAAATTGCACCGAGGCGAGTACCTACACGTTTTTAATTTCATTCTTTTTCTTAAGGTTCTTGAATATTCCTACACGAAACTGCAGTCCATCTACGCAAATAACAAATTACAGAAATCCATATATAAAAAAAATGCTTTTTTCAGGAAGCGATCAATAACATGGGTCTTAGAGTTTTATAGAGGATGAAAGACCGAAAACTTGGAAAACCAGTCACCCACAGCGAACAATCCCTTATTATCAACTTTGGAACGAGACAATTATTCTTCAGATGTACGGCAACAGTTTTAATAGGAAACTCCACTGCTCTTTCTTTTTTTATGTTCCCAAAGGGGAAGAATACGAATGCTTCTGTGCTTTACATACCTGATACGTCCTGCATAACTTCAAAAGATCGGCACTCATATTAGGTCGATACGATTCTTGAATACTGAAAATAGTTTCGGAAAATCTACAAGAACCAGACGTGGCAGGATTGTATACAAACACGACGTTGTGCCTTTGGCATAAGACGCTTCCACTCAACCAAGTTAGAATAGATAAAAAGTTTAGACAAGATGAACTCTATATTTAATCATTTTTAACTTTCCACTAATGATAGGTCGATATCCGGCAGGTTTATTTTAATGGAGGTTTCAATACAAGCGTAACTGAGGCAATCCGTAACCACATTAAAGTTCTCCTTGCGATGCACGCACAAGATTTAACGAGTGTTGTCGCAAACAAACGGCCCACCTTGGTGGCAGTTATTCAACTATAACATTGAGTAGTTGTCTGTTATTACAGTAAATTGAATACAACTTACACATAATCTAAATTTCTTTACCGCAAACACAACTGCTAAGGATATCTTTCGTTGGTAGAGTACTTCTCTGCGGTACAACTCGAGGTCCTACTGGTTTTCAAACCCGTATTGCTACATGATATACCTTCACTTAATTGTAAGTGTGCGTTTGCTCATCCACGAGTAACTTTCATTTTGACCATATCTTGTTTAGGCAATAAACCTTACACCGGTGGACAAGATGTTGTGTCATTTATTATAATTCTACCTAAGTACGAAACACTACAACCGCGAAAATACGACAAAATGATGGTTTTATTCTCTTTAGCTATGTGCATGTTTGTCTGTTTTGGTTTATAGTTCGAACTGATTTGTTTACCTTTAATTAGGTTCCAATTCCATGTACTATATATTTACTCTGCAGTTCCGCATGATCAAGAAAAGTGTTTAGAATGTTTAGGTATACACTGTAGTATTGGGTTTCCGACTGTTGTTCAAGGCAAAATTGATTCTAATCGAGCTTTTTATATTGCTAATTGTATACTTCAACTACTTTCCATTTTTTTTATAATTACTGGGTATAGTTAACATTTAAACTTTGCAAGAGAGGTTCTATTACACACATCATACAATCTGATTAAAAATCCACCAAAGAGTGAAGTCTTACGAGCTCATTATAGCAGGTTATCTACCATTTGCTGTAAAAGCGGAGGTTGGGTGAGGTAGCGCAAGACGGGACGAAATGTTGAAATGCAGATACTTATTAGAAAAGGATATGAAGTTTAATACTACGCCTACTTGGTTTATGAAGTACTAAGGAGCGCATACAGAAGGCAGTGTTGTGGGTATTATTAGTCCAATTATAAACCTCACAGATGTTTTAATTATACATATTCTCTAACATTTGTAAGCAGTGAAAGCCTTCGAAGTTCCGATATGTAATGTAAAAAGAAATTATTAGGGAACAAGAAATTATAAGTTTTAATATTTCTACATCTGTATTGTATAGCTGTTTTACAATTTCTAATATGTAATTGACACAGCTGTTAAATTAATTAGTTGGCCAATAGATGAAAAAAAAACAGCATAATGGTTTAAACGTATCTCTAATAAAAAATGATTGGGTATAGTGTCAAGTGGGTTTTGACTACAGTTTGTGAAAAGCTGCAAACGTGGGTTACTTTTCTTATAACACCTTAGTTTCCTTCGTAGTTTTTTTAATGATAAAATAATAAACAAAGTGGCCGCAACGGCCAAATATGTTTTATTTCAGTTAATCATAACAATTAAAAATAGATATAAATATAAAATACAAATTTAAAAAATATTTACAAAGCTATTACTTATTTGAAATTCTACTGGGTCGGGCACAGTAAACATTTAGCAGAAAAAACTCTAAGTGCTGTGTACAAAAAGTGTTCTGTTTCTGGAAATCGCTGCTTACATTGGCGTTAGGCAAGGGCATATTCAAAATTTCATGCCATAATTTGCTGGTTTGCGTATGCAGAATAGCTATTTTCTTAACAAAGAAGTTACTTGATTTAAATTGGAAGCCTTGTATGTCTAAAATATAAGCTATGTTACCTCTGACTAGGATTTAAAAATGTTCTCAATCGTCTTATATATTGGTGGGGTGCGCATACGCCGTACATAGTTTTAACTTTCAACGCATCGAGAAAGTATAATTAACTGTTTGTTACGTTCAACTATTTAGCAATTTCAATAACTTTTTGATTTCGTGGTTTAAGTTTATTGCTTTAATTATAGTAATAGACTACCCTCATTGAAATTATATTTTTTAAAACTAAAAGAATTAAAATATCATGTTTAATTACTATTAATTATTTATAAAATCCAAGTGAAATTGTTTCATAGGGTGAAATTGCCTCATTATGAGGCAATTTCACCATATGAGGCAATTTCACCCAATGAGGCAATTTCACCTGAATTTTACAAATAATTAAATAATAATAATTACCTGTGTTCTCGTGTATAGCTTGATTGTTGAAAGGGTAAATGGCAGATGCGCTTAAAAATCTTCTTTTATTATTGTTTTGTCTAATTTATAACTTCCAAACACAACCAATTTGGCTGGTCCAGACAACCCCGTTGTCAGAAATGCAGGTTAATTAATCTATAATGGTAGCATTCAGGAAATAGGTACTACACGAGTTACCATTTCTGCCTCGATCAAAGTGGTAGGTGTCGTGAACTAAAGCATCCAATGAAACCTAAAAAAGCTATATGGGTTTCATTAGTGTTACAAAATGTCAGTTATAACATAAGGGAGGAAAAGCATCTACTTTCACAACGTCAATATAACCAATCCTTTTAAAAATCTCTCGGTAAGTCGGTCTGATCGTACTATAACCGCTTTAGGTAATACTATAATTTTTTAAATGTTAAAAATTTATTTGTGGAACATTTTACACTACAAAACAACTTTCAATACCTCAAAGTCGTAAAAGTTGCTCACTAGTTAGAGATCGTCTCGTTTTGTAAAAAACCATTGAAGCAGAGGAACAAACCATCAATTTACTATTGAAATTTCCCATTATGGTGAGTAAATATAGTTTTTTCCCCACTTTCAACTATAGGTAATAAATTTTTGCAGTATAAATTACCCTAACCACCATGTATAATCCTTAGTAGTTTTTTTGTTTGTTTACTGTAAGCATTCGATAACTTTATACCGCTGTAACACAAGAAAGCCAGAATTTCCAAGCTCGGTCGCTTTCAGAAGTTTTTTCTTGTACAAATTCTTAACGTTGGTGATAATTAAATTTTCCGATATGAATCCATCGAATGATGTGAAAAAATCTCAAGATGTATCAAAAAAGCGTTCTTTTAAAACGAAGAAGCCAGAAATTCAAATACACGAATATATTGTTTTAAAGAGAAGAAATGATGTTTCAACGCAAGCCGTGAATGAAGAGAAAAATAATTGCATTCCAATCTCGAATAAACATTTAGATTTTCAGTCTTTAGCTGAATTGGATGCATCAAACCCACTTGTGAGTTGGGATTCTTTTAATGAGGTGGATATACAATCCCTATGAACGAATTTAGCTACCTCAGCGAAAGATTTAGCTGTCTTAGAAGTTCCACCTTTACTATCGAATGCACACCGACCGACTCTCGAATTAAATTTACAGGAACTGCTCTTCTGGATGAACAAATAGTGATAACTCCGGAGGAATGGTGTAATATCGACGTTCTATCTGAAATATCGCGGCTAGAACATCATCACGATTTGGAAAAAAAATGCAAGTTGAAGGGAATAGATTAATTCATGAAAAAATTATACCAATAACAAAATCGGCGAATAATATAGTTGTGCTGGGTGCAAACGGGCTTAACGGGTATAAGATTGTATGTAGATTAATAACCGGAGCGATGTCATTCACGATTGATTTCAATGTTAGCGAGTTTAGCAATTTCATGTCCAAACTACCATATATTATAGATAATATTCGACATTCCGAAGCTGGTAACGATCAGTTGCTATGCATGTCTAATAGGTTTACAGTATACTTAACTAAAAATGCTGTGGTTAAAATAGTGGATCCTGTACAATATACTTATTTAATCTACAGAAAAGATTCACTAGAACTCTTAGGTGGAATGGAGGATTATGTTAAAAAATGTATTGAAAACATTAATAATTGTCTTAAAAAAGATAGATTTCCAAATATTGATACGTTTATATTAGATGTAGCTCTCCAACAACTTCATTCCAGTTTGAATGTAAAACAAGCAGCATCTCATATTATTAAAACAAAATACAGCGATTTGAACACGTTATGTGAAGTTTTACTAAAATAACCATGCTACATAGATTATAATGTGAGTAAAAACTATGGTATATGGAGGAATATAATGAATATATTAAGTATTTAAAAAATGTATTATTTTAGAATAAGTTTTACTAAATTTGGATTGAAAATTAGAATATATATGTGAATGTCTATGTATAAGAATATTTTAATTAATGTTACCAATAAAGAAAATTTTAAAAAATTAGGATTTACTTGACTCGAGTTTTTTGTTTTAAAAGAACGCTTTTTTGATACATCTTGAGATTTTTTTACACCATTCTCTTCCAGCCTTTAAAAACCATTGGCTCCGGAGACGGTGATTTCAGTCTAAAAGAAGATTTACCGAATTACTTAGACATGGTCAGATCAGCATCGATTATTAGAAGAACATTTAATCCATACGCATTGCAAGATTTAAACGAGTTTCTGATAAATAACAAGAAGTTTGAAAAATATGTCTACTGGAATTACATTCGCGAACTAATCGACAGGTTAAAATTATTGACTGCATCCAACCGAGCTGGAAATACAAACGAGGAAAACATAAACGAAATGGTGTCTATAATAGAAGAATTAAGAGAGGATGGTATAATAGAATAAGCCTGATAAAAAGTCGATCAGTTTTAAAAAATACCCGTCGACCGCTTCGGACGTTCAGAGCGTTAAGATGCTGATATTCGACGTGGGCCTCCAGCTCGAGAATTTCTGCTAATGTCGAATGATGGTGGATACGATATGCGGCAATGAAGGTTAGTGAATGTAACTGATTCCAAATCCGAATCTGATCTGGTTACTCAAGGATGCACAATAATATTTAAACCTTGAGAAGAACCAATTAGGTTTCGTAAAAGAAGGCTAGTTGAACTAATGGGGCCTAAAGGCGATAGTGATTGTGTTAATAAGAAATTTGCAATCAAGGTATTTACTAATACATTGGTTATCACTTGCAAGTTTAATTATTTTGCAATCTCCAATGATGGTATCAAAATTTCCATGTACGCGCGTTGTTAAGTCAATAATTAGAAAATCCTTTCCCCTTTGTATAAAGAACAACGTTCACTAATAATTACAAATAGCTTGAAGTGTTTACTCATAAATTACCTATACTGTAATATTTAAATTTTCGCATATTTGCTTATTAATTTCAGAGTATCTATGCAAATTATTTCTAGGAAAATTCTATACTAATTTGATGTGTTGCATGGTTAAAAATATATATGGATAGTTAGAAATCACTGCCGGTAAAATTCTTAAAATGAGGGTAGCTGCCTGGGGAATGATGCTATCAAAAAAATTCCTAGAAGCTCAGGTAGCTGAGAAAAATCTAATATTTATTGACACTAAACAAGATAGATTTCTCTGAAAAGAAATAATCCTTAATATGTCTGCTAAAAGTATGAGAGTAAAATGGTTAGTAGCGGTCGGGTTTTAATTCTGTTTGCAGATTCGGATTCTGCATAAAATTCTAGACTCATCTGATGTGTCGCATGGATAAAAAATTTATAAGGACGGTCAGAAATCGCTGCCGATAAAAAATCCTAAAATTGGGGTACCGCCTTAGGGAGGGATGCCATCTAAAAAATTGCTAAAAACTCAGGTAGCTGCGAAAAAGATATATTTATCTCGAAATATGAAATGGCTAGTCAAAGAAAACTATTTGATTCAGAATGTTACCGGTAAAAATTCTTAAAATTAGGGTACCGTCTTAATTGCTAGAAATTCAGGTAGCTGAGAAAAATCTAATATAATTGACACCAAACGAGATAGATTTATCTTAAAAGAAATAATCTTTAATATGTCTGTGAGTAAAAATGGTTAGGGTGGTCGGATTTTAAATCTGTTTGCAGATTCGGATTTTGCGCAAAATTTTAGACTCATTTGATGTATCGCATGGCTAAGACATTTATAAGGACGGCCAGAAATCGCTGTCGGTAAAAAATCTTAAAATGAGAGTAGTTCCCTGGAGGATGATGCTATTTTAAAAAATCTTAGAAATTCAGGTAGCTGAGAAAAATCTAATATTAATTGATACCATACAAGATAGATTTATCTCGAAGATGAAAATGGTTAGTCGAAGAAAGCTATTTGGTCCAGATGTGTGTAGAAATGAGGATGCTGGTGGAAATGAGGTTTCATAATGCTCCTAAATGCTCTACTAATGATCAATCGAATTATATCGTTGTATTTTGGTATTAGGTTGTCAAAATTTTAGATAAAAACACAGGTCTGTATTATAAAAATAAGTTAAATGTGGTCTTAATGAGATGAAGCGTTGTGGAGCAAATGAAACGTTACCTTAACATAGATAATGTGATATCAAATAAAAGTTTCCTATATAATTTTTTGATACCCTACTAAGTAAATACGCTACATACTAAAAATGTAAGTGTCTATTTTTTGTATTCGCTGTATGTCTCTTAAACTGCAAAAAAACGTCAGACGTGTCCTATTCAATCTACAACGTATTGTATAAGGTTTCCGACATCCCGATGTTGGCACCACTTCAATTGATTACTCTATATACGCTAGGATCTGCAAAGTTGTCATATTGTGCAAATATTTACTGTGCATTTTCTTTTGTTAAGTAAACTAACACCAATTGTTTAATTAATTTGTATAATTCCTAATACTTTTAATATCCTGTTACACCATCGCACATGGAAGTTAAACTAGACCACTAATGTTTTTTTGCATTTTATGAATTCTTCTCATAAATTTATTATTTAATGAACTACCTCACTAGTATAATTAGAAGCTACATATAACTAAATATCTCGTTTATTCAACTATAAATACCCGATGTACGAAAAAAGCGAAACATAAATGGGAAAGCAGCATTCCGCACAGCTGTTCCAAGAAACTGTACGGTGCTGTTAAATAGGCTACTCCTACCAAGCGATTAATATCTATTTCAAACCCATATAAATTTGCGATCACCTTCTGGTAACAAATATTTATTAGGTGTCGTATACTTGTTGCAAGTGAATGACGCCATACTCCATTTCCAGCCTTGATGTTAAGACCTCGTAGTTTCTTTGATCAGGCTTCGGTATAGTTCCCACAGTCATTCCTGCCATTAACCGTCGCGACGGTGTCAAATTGATTGAAATACGTCGAACAAGGTGGTTCTCCGTCAAAAGTAGTTGGCTTTATTTTAAACTTCGATAGCATGGATTCATTTCCCTCGACACTGTTACTTCCAAAGTGTGCTGTTTAATTACTGGAGTGCCAAGTGATTTAATTCGTTCTTCTTCCATTTTTCTAAAATTTTATAGGATTTTTGTTCCAGTTTCACGAATTTTCTAGCACTTTACTACTATTTCTCACAAATTTTCCGATAGTTTTTATCTGAATTCTTTAATAGTTGACCAGGTAACTCCTCACTTCATCTTTGCGTGTTCTCAGAACTGAGTTTCTATATGGACGTGACTTTCCTTAAAGATCGCTTCGTTTCTCTGTCCTATCCTAATTACCATTTAACTTGTGCATATAGATCGCATCATTTTTATCAAGGTTTTCAGCATGCTCATTAAACTTTTCCATAAAGGTCGTCACCTGTTCGAATTTTTAGTGTTCTATCAAAAACGTCGCCTCATTTGCATCTTATTTTTTTACATTTTCATTCGATTTTCCTTCTCTACTAGCCTTGAATTCTTTCGAAAATGCTAACATTTCCACTTCCATTTGGTTCTTTGATTGACTACGGGTAACAGGCTTAGAATACCTCCGAGAAATTATTCAAATGTTTTTTAGACTATAGGATGCAATCTGCCAAACATTCCTTTGTTACCCGTAGGCACATATAAAGCCGCTTTTGTTGAAGGTAAGTACAGGATTTTAAAATTACTAGAAACTTTCATCACTGGAGCAGCAAAGTAGAGGGGCTAAGCCGCTTTGACAACAGAGATCGACAGCAAGATATGTATACGCCGATTCGAGAACAATATGAATAGCTAAGCCGCTTTGGGAAACAAAACGTGCAGCAAGATATGTATACGCCGCTTTGAGAACAAAATTGTCTTTGTATGTAAATTTGGTGCGTCGGGGGGGTTGATAGGTCTTTGGGGTGTGCGTGGGGGGGCGTTAGATTTTTGTCGTGGGGTGGTGCGCGTGTGCTGGTGTGGAAATATTTTCTTAAGAAATTTTTTTAGCAGCGTTCCCGGTGTTAAATATTAAATAAGATGGGGAAAGGTGTTATACATTTTTTCAAAAAATGTTGTGTGTGTAGAATGGAGTTCACGTGTTGGTTCTTGGCCGCTTCGGAGATTTTTCTGGGTAGGTTAAGCTAAAAATTAAAACGCCTCGGTGAAGAATTTTTTTATATTAAGCAAACGCGTACAAGTGGTAAAGAGTTTTTTAGCTCTCCTCATAAGCTGCGTTTTGTATGAAGTAGCAAATAAAATTGAGAAAATATACAAAATGTTATATAATGGGGGTCAAATTTTTAAACGTCTGCAGGTAAAATCTTGTAAAAAGAAGTCGTTCACTTCTCGCGATTTCAATGCCAAGATAAAATAACAAGAATTTGCAGTCGAATATAACCTCGTGTTTTTTTTTTGGGATTATAGATCTCTGGTAATATATATGCAAATCATGCCGACATTCGACTTTTAATATAATGTATTTAATTAACATAAGGTGTGTGTTTGCAAAAACATGTCAAGACAGGTATGCCGTATATTTCCCTCTTGGTTACATTATTTCCAAATAATTTATACAAGCACACTGAACTTATAGTCGGATCTACCATATAATCTTTTAATTATATCAGTATGAATTAAAAATATATGCAAATTATATCATCTTTGATCATATAGATAAAATCACCACTTCGCTATGCTCTCGGTTACCTAGTTTCGGCTACCAAAGTCGTTGTGACGTCATAGCCTTTTATAAATATAGAGCAATGTAATACTATTCTAAAATTCTAAAAAGAGTCTTTCTTACTAATCACAAATACATACAGCTTGTACAACGCGGATGTATCTAACTCAGTCCATCGGCACATAAAATAATCTTTTAATCCTTTCCTCTTTCTCTAATAAGATATTCTTTGTCTAACACATCTTTGTATTGTTCGCGTAAGGTCGCAGTGTCTTCCATTTATTCTTCTTAATCTTCTTTGGGAATTAAAAAATGTTTTCCAATTCCCAAGTTATTGAATATATATAAAATTCACCAATAAAAATTAATCAGCTGATTTCACGTTAAGCGTATTAGCTACCTAAAAAAATCGGTCCCAGGCCGTAACACAAATTGAAGGCAATCATTCTTTTAAACTTTAAAAATTTTTGCTTAGTGTACTCAAACCAAATATTTCGAACATCAATAAATCAAAGTCACCTTCAATTTATGTCATAAATGTCAAACTTGAAGTTTTTATTATTTTGACAACGATCCTAGGTCATGGATCAAAACGTAAATAAATGTGATTTTAAAAACTATGAGTGGTTTAATTCCCAAAGAAGATTAAGAAGAATGCTAAACAAACCACAACAAACATACAGGGAGTGTCTTCCACTTAGTCCAACTTTCGCCTTTTTGCATCCATTTCCTCTAATTTCAGCTGTCTTATTCTTCCACTTACAGCGTATAGCGTGCATAATGGGGCAATTTCCTGCAGTGTCAACGGAGAGAGTTTACTGCCAATATTTATGCGTTGTCGTACAACCTCTAGGCGAATGTTAGGCGTACTTATCAACCCCGATACCGAAATGATTATTTCTTTTGGAATTGTAGAATATGGTGTTACAGATTGTGTAAAACATGTTACCTGCTTTAATGTAACACTTGTGTAAGATTTTTATTTTATCTTGGCTGTCTTCCTCTACTATCTCCAAATAATTTACAGGTAAATAGTTAAAACTAAAAGCCGAAAGCACATACTTTATCAATTTTTCCCTTTCCTCTGGTTTTTCTGACAACTTAATTTGCAAGCCCGTCAATTTCTTTGTATTGCCATTTCCCCAATACACGTACCGTAGTAGGTTATGATACACTAAACAGCAGCTACTTTCTGGCTTGTCCGATAGCTTACTCCACATTTTGGCAAGTGGTACAGAGTACAATGGCGCCTTTAGGAAGTATAACTTACTATCTTCCAATCAGGTTAAACAGTCTTTTAAGGGATTATACACCCGTTCCGCACTGACATAGCTTCCAATTGTACAGTTGTATGTTGTCAACATTGATGGACTGACTTGGATACATCCGGGTTCTACAAGCTGTATGCATTTGCCGTTAGTAAGAACGACTCTTTTAGTTATGTAGGCGTTCTTGCGGAAAAGGATGGTACTAAATCCGTATACTTTTTAAAAGGTTATTCTAAAAACGTATTTATCAAAATGGCAGATAACAAAGACGAACTAAGGAATGCGGGTTTCGTAACCTTGGCGTTCACCACACGTAAAGGGGTTCCGCTAAACATTGTACATTTGCCTAGTAAAGAACCTTTCGGATCATTTAAAAACGAGGCTCTTACAACCTATAACAACCATATATTCCCAAAAGCGGTGGACATGCAACTACGCAACAGTGTGTGGGAGAATAAGGACTTCCTCCAATATCGACAAGAAGAAGTCGATCGAGCTAACAAGATACGTATGCAGGATATAGTGGGAAAGCTGCGATTAAAAGATTGTCACAAGCTGCAAGAATTACATGAAGGAATGGATCTGGTTGTCGGTGGAATCAAAGACTTTAAATATAGAGGCAAACTTCGGTACGTTTTACAATTTGAAAACCTAGACGGTCTCTACGTATCAAACTATTGGCTAGAAAAGGAGATAGAAGACTTGGGTGTCGATTTAAATTTTAAGCTGCAAATAAAATTAGATAAAATTAAAAACACTCCAAACAAACATAAAGAAAGGACAGTCTTCTGTGTATAACTTTGTATTAAAATTAAGTTTAAATGACTCCATGTTTGATATTAAATATTTTTAAATTTGTTATGTATAATGTCAGAATAAACATTTTATAATAGTATATAACATTGTTCTTTATTTATAAAAGGCTGTGACGTTACCCCGAAATAGTAGTCGCACAGAGAGGGATGCGCATGTGCAGTGCGCATGGGCAGGGGTGCGCACTCGCAGGGGTGCGCACGCGCAGGGAAGTGCATGCGCAGGGGTGCTCATGGGTTGGGATGTGTCTGGGCGTACACGAGGGAAGCAGATGTTAACAGTAACCAAGCATCCAATTCTTTATTTGGATGGTATCGAGTACTTGTTTGCGTATGTATCCGGAGTAAAAAATACGATTTGTACACGCAGCTTATTAATAAAATTAGTTTATCGAGGGAAGATGACTAGCGTAACGTCATACTGGAAGCTAATCAATCTACGCATGGGGGCATAAAGATATAGGTCTAAGATAGTTGTATAGAGTTTGTAAATCTATTGTGTATATTAGTTTTAAGATTCCATAATTTTTAAGTTCTTCTCCCACTTTCCCTTCTTCTAAATCCTTCCTGGTTCTATCCTGGTTGACAGAGTGTACGTGTTATCTCCACGTTGTGTTCGCGGAACACAGCGGTTTTAGATTTCTCGGGTGATGGTTGGTTAAGGCATATGTCTTGCGTAGCAAAAAAAAGGTTCTAAAGATGGAGTTAATAAAGATGAGCAAAAATTAGTGATTTGGGTCTTTAAAGGCATAACTTTGTATGGGTGGTCCTATTTAAAATCTATTTACAGATTTGCGGTCCCTAGAAAAATTTAATATTAGTTGATACCAAAAATGATATATTTATCTTAAAAGAGTGACAAGACCGCGTATAATAAATACAATATAACACTAGCCAACAAAAAGTTGTAGGGAAATTCAAAAACGAATTTAATGGGGATCTAGTATTATAATTTGTTGGTAAGGCTAAGTCCTACTGTATTGTAGGCGAGAAAGATACGATTAAAAAGATTAAATGGGTCTCACAAAGTGTAGTTAAGTAAAACCGAGGGTCTTACAACCTATACCGAGCATATATTCCCAAAAAGGATGGGCATGCAGTTACGCAACAGTGCGTGGGAGAATGAGGATTCTCTCCAATAAGAAATTAAAGTTTTCATGTACGTAGCACCGGTCATTGGGTAATGGTAGAAATGTTTAACCTATGAAGACGATTATTAATTGTGGTTTAGAAAAATGTTAGTTATCTTGGACTAAATAAAATAGCTTAGACTGATTAATGTATATGGTTACATATTCTCGTACACATCCACAAACATCTGTTTACGTCCGTATACGGACATGGCGATGCCGGTAGTTTTTGTTTAACAAATAGTAGGAAAGATATGTCAGGTGTTAGTGTGCGGAAGCCCATAGGATCGTTGGATTCAAAAAGAACGGTGCGGCGGGATGTATGGTGGCCTCCGTTAGAATAATCGAAAGTGGTTAATCGATCGTATTAGATGTTAAAATATGCGAAAGTGTAAAAGCCTGCATTAGCAAAATTTAATTATCTGACAAAAAAGTACGCGATGTGCTATACTTTTAAAGAAAGTACAGAATGGTGCTTTGCAGCGGTCCTAGCAGTAAAAAGGGCGACTGGCTTTTTTAAGCAACTACAAGAATATAAGTAGCGCAGAGAAGGGGTATGCATGTATTATACAGCGCATTGTTAGTTTTCGCGTAGCCCGAACGTGTAATTGATCTCGACTTATAGATCCCTCGGAGGTTTTAAAAAATTCCCAGACCATTGTCGTTTGAAAAATGTTTGGAAATTATCAGAACGGGAGCGGGTCGAAGTATAAGTTAGATGGATGATTGACTGGGTTTTTCTACCTTTTACGAAGGAATCGGAAGTTGACAGACATCGAGCATCTAATTCCCTATTTGTGCGATATCGAGTACTTACCGGTTCTAGAAATCAATACGTGCGGCCGACCGCTATGCGAAAGTGTAAAGGCCTACAGAAGCAAAATTTAATTATCAGACGAAAAAGTGGGCGATGTGCTATAGAAAGTATCAGATGGTGCTGTACATCAGTCCTAACAGTAAAAAGGAGGTGACTTTTTCTAGCAACTACAAGAATAGCAATAGCGCGGCGAAAGGGTATACATGTATTATACAGCGCACTGTTACTATAAAATATGTTAGTCTACGGGAAGCTCGAACGTGAACAAATTAAACTTGAATCTATAATTAACCACGGTCGTAAAAAATGGGAAATTAATGGTTAATTTTAATACCGCTAAGCATATACTTTCGCTTGGTGATTCATTTAGAAAATATTCAAGCCTACCATTTCCTAAAATATGACGTAGGAGTTATTTAAAATTAAATTGCTTTATTAGTAAGTATTCTGTAGACAACAAGTTTGGTATTCCCTTAGTAAAGGTTTAAAGTGTTTTTATTAAGTTTTTGTTTATAGTAGCACTGCATCTTCTACAGCACGACTTGCACACAATTTGTGTGCGCGTGCAACCACCCTTTTGGATTTTTAATATGCACGCGATCCGTATAACACGGAAAACGTTTCCGGTGTTTCTACTAACGGCATTCGCACCATCGACGATGCAAACCAGGTGCATGCATTGGCGCTAAATGTACTATGCGAGCAATAAAGATTGGCAAAAGATGACGTCATTTAGTTCCTCGTTGAATCCTCAACATCGTTCGGTCGTCTTCGGAAACCTTCGGTTTGCACTCTATAGGAAGCATAAAGCAGCAACGCAAGAGTAAAGTTTTTAGTTATAAGTTAGTTCGATTACAAGTTTAACCAAAGTCTTATAGTGTGGATTTTGTTCTGTACTAAAATGGTACCTGGAAACGTTTTAAATGCAACTCTTGCAGTGTTTCCTATACCTGGAAAAATGCTCTCAAACAGCACCAGAACAAATGTCGTGGTGTAACATCGTCGACGGTTAAGCTTATACATCCGTCCGCAGAGTACTTTAACTGTGGGTCTTGCGATATCGCTTTTACGAGAATGGACAGCTTACAGCGACACAAGGAAAAACAGCACGGTATGTCATTAAGCCGTAAACGTTCAGCTCCACCAGCTGTTAAAAGGCCTTGTACGATACAACCACGAATTATGTGTAAAGTATGCGATTTCAAAATGGAAAAGACTACCTATGCCGCACACTTGAGAAGCAACAGACATAAAAATGCGTCAGTTACCGCTACTAACGACGATGGTGTAGAAATGGTTAGCACAGCGTTTAACAACCGTATGGAAAGAACGCCAGTGTCGACGATGGAGTGTCCGAGTTTCTTTGGAAGCAGAAAGAGCGATTTATTCGATTAATTAATGAAAAAAGAATACAACATACAGCAATAAAAGTCTATTGCGAACTCTACGGCGTTTACACCAAAATGGGGGAAGAGACTACCGATGTGAAATCCTTTAACACAAAAAATGTGGTTATAACGTTTTCTAGTAATCTGGAAAATATGTACGAGGTCTTATGCGAAACCACAAGAACAAAATCAGAGGAATTTGAAACATGTGAGTCCGGTTGGTCTTTGGAAAAGGTGCTCTATTTAGAAATAAATATTAATAAGTATAAGCCGATATGAGTTCTAGGTTAAGAATAAAAAATTGTGAATATGTATTTAGAAATGTGGTTTACAAAATTTAAACTGTATTAGTAAAAATTGTCTGTAATAAAAAGTTTTAAGAATTGTTTTCAGATTTTCTTTTAGGTATAAGCTGCAGGAAATTTATAATTTAGAGGGTGTGTGTAAAATGGTAAAAGGTGATCCGATTTTAAATCTGTCTGCAGATTCAGATTCTGCATAAAATTCTAGACTAACAGGATGTGTCACATGGCTAAAAAAAATTATGCGGACGGTCAGAAATCGCTACCGATAAAAAAAATCTTAAAATGATTGTAACTCTCTGGGGGATGATTCTATCTGAAAAATTCTTAGAGATTCGCGTAGCTGAGAAAAATCTAATATTAATTGATACCAAAGAATATAGATTTATCTCGTGGGTGGAAATGTGGAGAAAGATTTATCTCGCAGAGGGCATATGTGTAACTTTTTAAGGGGTGGTTGGATTTTAAATCTGTTTGCAGATTCGGGTAGCTGAGAAAATTCCAGACTAGTTTGATGTATCGCATGGTTAAAAAAATTTATAAGTACAGTTAGAAATCGCTACCAGCAAAAAATCTTAAAATTGAGATAGTTCCCTGGGGGATGATGATATCTAAGAAATTTTTAGAAATTCTGGTAGCTGAGAAAATTCTTATATTAATTGATACCAAACAAGGTACATTTATCTTGTGGGTGGAAATGCGGAGAAAGATTTATCTCGCGGGTGGAAAGAATGCGGGTGTGACGTAATCAAAATGGTTGTGGGGTGTCCGAGCAAGGCGGAGAGCAAGGTGGGAGTCACATCTCCACATTTGCTCCTTATGGGAATTTACATGTAAATTTTGGAGTAAATGTGGGTTTTGGGAGCAAATGTGGCGGCAGGAGCCCCCAAAACCATCTACTCATAGCCAACCAATTAAATCCACCATTAACTGACCGACAAATTATAAAATACCTTTCACGACATTTTGAGGTTGAGGTTCGGCAACATGTGGCGTTGCAGAATATCGTTGGTTCTCTACTATAGGAATTTAAATTTAAATGTGGAATTACCACGAGTTGAAAAAGGCAATTTTATGGGGAATTCAGCAATCCAAATTTTAAAGACCCTTGTTTCGCCCCGATGAAAAAAAATTGTTTTATTTAGTAAAACTCAGAGAAGTCAATCTTGTATTCTGTTTTATTTATGATATTATTACCTAATTATGCATTTTTCTTTATTGGATATTTTGTTTGGCAGTTTAATTTATGTAACTCGATTTTAATATACACAAATTGCGACTATGATGGCGTAGAAATTATTTCGTTCTTAAAAATAATTTTAATTTAACTAAATTTATGTTTACCAGAGCATTGCTTGAAAATCCACAAAAATACTCCACAACATTATGCAATCATGGTATAAATCGCATATAGGATGCAAATAGAATAATGTAATTATCTACTTACCTCTATGGATGCGCCAAACGACTATTGCGGTTATAACTGTCTTTTTAACAAAGCTTTTATTCCCCATAACATCACTTAATATTTTACAAAATCAAGCACATACTAGGGTGACACATTTCAAGTCTATAAACAAAAAAAAATGCATAAACAAAATAGACACTTTGGGAATTTGCAAACTAAAAAAATCCCTTGTGAGTATCAGATAGCAAATTGGACCTCTATATACCATAAACGCCTACCTTACCTGATATTACCAGATCGAGAATTTCTTATTAATGAGGGAAGCCCAAGGTACAGTTGGATGGAAAACAGCTTGAGGAAAAAAAAAACTCATTAGAGATAAACGGCTAGTAGAGTGTTAGCTCTGGGTGGATCATGAGCTTGGGTCATGGGTTGACAAATAACCAAAAATATAAATAAAGAGCGCCACCGTATTTTTCAATACAACAACATACGAAGATACATGTAATTTGTATTACGAGAATGCGGAAACCTGAAGTCTACATCGCTTATGTAGCCACAAAACCTAAATATCAACCTTGCAAAGCACTTACCAAAATGGCACTTACCAGATGTATTACAGATGTCTGCATATCCTGTGAACAAACAAGTGCATCACTGGGACACCGTTTGTGTCCTTAAAAATATACACCAATAAATAACATATTTGATTTTAAGTTCCAAAATATATACACTCAAGGTACTTGTTATCATTAGACAGAGTTAATCTTTTGCTTATTAAGAACCAAGAAATTTCTTTTGAATTTTTAATAATAAAAGAATTAAGCAATAAAAATTGGTTTAGCTTGTTTCAACATTAATATTTACAATAAAATTTTACATGGAAAAAAACTAGTATTGTTCTATCTTTAAAAACACGAACATCTTTAATCTCAATATTTCAACATATCTTTACTGTAAGGTATTTGATCTCTTAATAATTGAAATCTCAAATTTAAATATAGCCTTCAGTAGTACTACAATCGACTATACAAGTGAGAAACAAGATTCTTTTACCTAATTCTAAAATGTAGCGTTCAGACAAAGAATAGGCTTTAACTTTATATGTTTCAAAAATTTATCATGTCTTAAAATTAAATTGCATGACCTTAAAAAATCAAAGATATTATTAATGTAACATAGAATTGCATGCGGTAATCATATTGAATAACTAGATATTTTTGACATCAAATGTCAATAACAATTTTTTTTAGTGAAGCTAAAGCTGTTTGTTTGTGGAACAAACATAATAGTCAACAATAGAGCCATCTTTAAAATTTTGTAAAGTTACGAAAATAAAACGGGGTGCTTCTACAAAATGAATTTCAAAATAACTAAACCAAAATAGAATATCAACCTTTGATCATACTCACGTGCTTGAAGTACAGTTCAATCAAAAAAACTTGAATGTACTTACCAGAACCAAACAACATCAGATGTCGACAAATCTAAACACACCTGCGATGCACACAATATGAATAAACATACCATTATGCTAAATTTTACGCTAGAATTTTTAAAGACCTTCTAAACAAAATATTATCCAACCAAATAAAATTTCCGTTTCATATGTCCAATAATTTTAATGTTTTCTAAATTTTAAACTAAAGCTTTATTTCTGTCGTATTGCACTACGGAAGACAAATTAATAAATTTTATCAAATTATTTATACTAACGGTTTTAATAATGGATCACTCCAATATTCTTCGCATCTGCAGGAATCAACGGACTTTAGCGATGGTGGAATACAAAATACTCTTCACCAAAAGTTGTCAGGAAGCACTTCATGACCCGAAGGTATTCGTTTATCAACTTTTCTTACGAACGCGGCAGCAGGCCATGTGTATTAATACCATGTTGATTTTTCTATACTCCTCAGAGCAGCTTATTTCTTCAAGCTCTAATCGAAAAGTGACGTCGAAATGATAGACAAGCGATTAGTGTAGTAACTTAGACATCGAAAGGGAAGGAGCGCATAATCCATTATACACCTTATAAACTATCTTTTGTGATCAGACAATTATAAATTATGATAGGTGATAACACAACATCAGACAGCAAAAGTACAAGATGCCTACTCAACATTCCCCCAAGGTCTTCCTTGGGGGTAAAACAACACCAGACCTTGACTTAAACTTACATTCTTCACTACATACCACCTCGACATCACCAATGCAGCTTGACCCTGCTTTTCAAAGTCAAATAAGCGTCGTACTAACACCTTCCGCCCACCCACAACGACTGAAATACCACGGAATAAAAGATTGAGAGGAAGCCCCAGCCACAACAACCCGAAAGATATGAAACAGTCTATCTTAGAGCACCTAGAGAACCTAGGGACGGACCTTCTTAACTTTATTGACAACGAACTAGACCCAAGTAGCCATCTGCGAGTAGGAGCCAATAAAACTCCAAGAGATAAGATAATAAAATTATTATATCTACAAGCCGAATTAACCGGCAAACGTAAATTCATAAAACAACAAATCAACACACTACAAGACAAGATAATCAAAACCAAAGTAGAAAACAGCCATCTAAAACAACAATAAATGCTCAATCCAACCATGTCTTCAAACACGAACGCAAACCTGACGGTAATACCAACACAGACATACGCCTGTGCTGTAGCACAATAACCGAAAGCTTCAAAACAAGACGCAATTTTAAAAGCGATCTCGAACCAAAATACAGCGGTGTTCATAACGTCAAAATGTGGTGAAACACCTAGACAAATTCAAGAAATTTTTTCAAAAACAGTAAATCCACTGAAAGACAAAATTAAAATTAAAAACATCCGAACAACCAACAAAGCTGTAATTATAGATACTGAAAACGATGCAAACAAAATTTTAAACCATGCAACCCTAAAACAAACCCTAAATTGCGAAAAATCACGCAAGAGAAAACCCTTAGTTATTATATACGACATACCAACGTACCTGAAAGATCAAGACGTGACAGATTTAATTTAAACTCAAAACCTTGAAAACCTAATTGACAGAGAGGATTTTAATAGGGACTTTCAACTTAGTTTCAAAACAGGACCGAAAAACAAACCGACTCAACATCATGTTGCGACGGTAAGTGGCAAAGTGAGGAATATATTAATAAATCTAGGGAAACCCTATATCGAATATCGCTGTGCAACAGTGAAAGATTTTTTAGTAGTACTCAAATGCCTACGATGTCTCGATCTAGGACACGTCACGAAACATTGCACACGCACCACCGATACACGTGGACACGGTGGGGAAAAAGACTCCAAGCATAAAAGGGCAGACTGCCTCAAGCACGGACAACCCTCAGTTTGCATACCTTGCTTAAAATGTAACAAAAAATGCGCTTCTAACCCCAAAGATTGCCCAACCCACAAAATGTTAATGGACAGACTCATACAAAGAAACGACTATGGACAGTAAACCTAACCAAACTAAACACAAACAACTCTCACAAATTCAAAGGGACAAAAGGGCAATCAAGTATCGACAACATCTTCAACAAACAATAACGGAGAACATGCACACAGACAAAATAGCAACCCACCCACAAACGGAATACGAACGTACACTCACACACAACAATTTCACACAAACACAAGCAACAACCAGAATGCAGCATAAACACCTATTACCCCTAATGGACGATGGAAAGATCAGAATTGGCCAAATAAATGTCATGCACTGTGCAACTGTAATGAAAGAGCTTAGACAACTAGCTGAAACTTTACGATTACATGCACTTTTTATACAGGGACCTTATCTGTTGCATGGGAAGATTCCAAGCATGCCAGTCAGGGCAAGACAAATACATACAGGTAGCAACCCACAAACGGTAGTGGTTATTTTTGATCCCACATTGACAATCACGACAATCTAACGATACAGCGGAGAACACTGTACATGTCTGGAGGTCCCAAACGGTCGGATTGGAAAGTGGATCTTGGAAACAAGAGATTTCCAGTACAGACTAGATCCCCAGCTGTACATAAACAACATACACAACTTATTACACACTTACAACATCAAACCAATTGTTATTATGGCAGACTTAAATGAAAAATTCCCGATGTGACACAGTTTCCTCACGGACGAAAGCGTAGAACAAGTCGAAAACTTGATTAACGAACTACAACTCGAAGTAATCAACTTTCTTAATAACCCATCCGCATACAACACTCATGCAGGAACAGGAACAAACATAGACGTTACACTGACAAATGGGCTGGCGTACAACTATATACAAGACTGGCAGCTATTAGAACACCAAACTGTTAGTGACCACAACCTAATCACGTTCAACATTGACATGACAACCAGGCCATTTGACACACCACAAAACTTCACCAAAATACAACGATACAAAATTGGAACAAACTGAGGGACACATTTGTACCCCCACAAGGTATAAAATCAGATGAAAACGTTCACGAGTATACAAAACTAATCATCAACACAATTAGACGCACAATGGAGCAAGTACTCTTAAAACAACGGAAAACACGACACACAAAGACAATTCAATGGACAAGACGCTTACAAAACCTAAAAAAAGAAACACAGCAAGCGAGAAAGAGCTACCAAAACTCCCTAACACTGGCCGAGAGAGCATACCACCTAACAAATTATCGACAATTAAAAGACATATACCAAAAGGAACTGACTGACATGAAGAGGAGGTCAAGGGAATTATTCGTGGAGAGACACTTACAAACTCACGCCTGGGGAATACCCTATAAAATCACTCAGGGTAAAGTCAAACCACCGATGACTTATTCAACTTTAATAAAACAAGACGGTACATACACAAAAAACTGGAGTGAATCTGCGACACTACTATTACAAACACTTTTGCCTGATGACAACGTTCAAGACGACACTAACGAACAACGACTCAGACGACAAGGAGTAACCGACAGAAACCACGTAGGTAACCGACCATGGAACAGACAAGACGACAATTTAGATCCTTTCACAGAAGACGAAGTGAGATACGCACTATGCTAATCGAAGAGCAGGAAAGCACCCGGACCGGACGGAATTCTTGCGGAAATTGGCATAGCGCTACAAGATAAATTAACACCGACGCTAACAGCACTGTACAATGAATGCATACGACAAGCTGTTTATCCGAACATCTGGAAACAGGCGAATGTCGTGATTATCCCTAAAGGGAAAGGTAAAGACCCCAAACAACCGGGCTCTTACCGACCCATATACCTTTAGAACACGCTAGGAAAAACGTATAAAAAACTATTATGCAAACGAATGCAGGACCACAGACAAATCACAGAAGTACATCCAAAGACAATACGACTTTACAGAAAACAAATTGACCGAGTACGCCATAAACCAAGCAATACAAACCATCAAGCAATCGCAGAAAAAATACGTCCTATTAATATTAGTGGACATAGAAGGCGCATTTAATAACCTTTGGTCGCCTTCACTTTTTACAAGACTTACGACCATAAACTGTCCACCACAACTATACCATTCTTTCAGGAGCTACTGCAGGGACAGGTATGTAACCCTACAAGGCACGGGGAGCATTGCCAAACATATAAATAAAGGTTGCCCGCAGGGGTCCATATGCGGGCCCCTATTTTGGAATATTGTAATGGATGAACCCCTGGAAAAGTTGGACACCCTTGACGAAGTGTTGTTGACGATTGCATACGCCGACGACATCTTGCTGGTGGTTGAAGGAAATTCCAGAAGGCAAATCGAACGTAAAGCTAACATCGCCCTTACCCATACACAAAGTTGGTGCAAAACCAACAAATTACCATAACACCACAAAAACTACATACCTTGTGATGAAGGAAACCCTGGCAAGAGACGCCACCATCAAACTAGATGGTGTAAATATAAGTAGAACACAAAACACAAAATATCTGGGCTTAACATTAGACGAAAAACAGAATTACCCTGCACATATAAACACCGTCTGTGCAAGTGCAACTTCTGCAATGCAGAACATTGCAACCCTGGTCCAAAAGACTTATAAGATACCACTTAATTGCGTAAGGCTATATTTCAACAGTGTGCTCGGTGCTATGATATCATACGCCGCGAGCGCGTGGTGACATCGCCATAAAACAATCAAACCTAGACAAAAAATTAACAGTACACAACAAAGTGTTTTACTGCGACTGACGGGAGCTTATAGAACTACCGCACATGATGCACTTCATGTACTGGTGGGTACTATGCCCTTGGACCTAGTGGTGACACGGCGAGCTGCAATGTACAATTTTACACACAATGACAACCAATAACTACAACGCATCTTAAACACAAACTAACTGCCCACGACAAAGACGGAAATAAAGAACTACATACTTGCAGAATGGCAGACACGATGGAATCAAAGCACAACCGGTAGAAGGGTATACGCAATGATCCCAAATATTAAAAACCGCCTAAAAGCCAAATACCTGGTGCCCAGTCGGGGATTTATCCATTACCTAACTGGCCACGGACCCTATTCAACATACAGAGAACGCATGAACTTAGTTGACAACAACATATGCACGTGCGGAGAAATAGGAACATCAGAACATATAGTATTCGAGTGTAATGATTTACAACCGTACCTCTACGCACATAGACAAACATTATTAAACAAGACCCACCAGATGATTTGGAACGAAAACCTTTTTCCACACTTAAATGCACTCACACAAAAAAACCACGCCACTCATCCACCAACGTTATCGTGACGGATAAAAGACACAAACAAAACTACCCGGACAGAGACATAAAAGTACCACCTCTCCTCGAACCGAGGCTCTGCCCCGGAGACCGGAGACCGATCTCCTGGAATTCCAAGAGCTCTGCTCTTGACGACCAGAAGCAACAAGATCAAAGCATCAACCCGACTTTGAAACAATCCAACCCCTTAATACGTAAAATTTGCATGCTTCTACATATTAGCAACCCTGTCTCTAACAAATAATAACTAACAGTAGTAGTATAAGTTAACTTTAAGTAGTAGTATAAGTTAATTTTAAGTAGTAGAATAGGGAATATCGTTTCTTTTTTACTAACGCTAAATTTTAAAAACTTACACATACCTGAAGCAAATAATACAGCAAACAAATCCTTTCCTCTAAAAGAACCTAATTTTTTTTTATATAATAGTATAAGTTCAAACATGTACAAAATTATACTAATTCAATCCAACCTTTTGGTAACCTTGGCAAACATAAACACAAATTAACATTTCAAACACACACACACGCACGCAGGCACGCACGCACGCACGCACGCACGCACGCACGCACGCACACACACACACACTAAAGGAAGAACGTAACACGGATATCAACATGACACACACAACCCTCTCTCTCTCTCTCTCTCTCTCTCACACACACACACACACACACACACACACACACACACCCCAACACACACTTACATTACCTTTTCAACATCTGAATTTCCGGCTGCCGATGGTCCGGACTGACAAGGCAATGTCCGTTGTGCGTTCTTCCTTGACGATTGGGATATCCGGCTGCCGATGGTCCTGGTCCTAGAGGGGGAACGTAACACGGACCAACATTACACACATAGCATACATACACCCCCCCCATATACACATATTGCACATGATGGTTACTTTCAATGGGTCAGCCAGGTCTGCTTAAATTTCAAGGTAGCAGACTACTGAAACGTTGGAACAAATAAATGCATGAAAATCGCACAGAAAAGAACATGGCACATTTGACTACAGGTTTGACCAAAACGGCGAAACTTTGCTACTAAAAATTGAATGACAATAACTGAGTTTATAATGGGTACAAACTTTGACAACATTGAACATTTAGGAAAAGTAATAGGTAGGTGTAAGTCAAAACAACAAAAGATTTCAATTCCATAGCCGATGATAATAAAATCATATAAACAACACATGGGTGGCGTCGACCACGATGATTGGCGGGTTGGAAAGAATGCTACCCGAATTACGAATAAAAATGGCATTGGCCACTAATTACAAAAATGATTGACATGTCAATTGTAAATGCTTAGATTCACGGGCCGACTTCCTTATCGTGCTTAAACGTTCGAATGAGTGTAACAAGATTTTATTTAATATTAGGGCATACAGGGATAACAAAAGTAAATAACGTACATGGTGTGGTACCCAATATAAGATATGACGGAATGGCAAAGAGATAAACAACAAAGATATCAAGTCCCAAACTGATAGAAGAAACCTTTGACATTTTTTTTAAGTGTGACATAACATTATGTGTTGAATGCTTTGAACCATATCATATGAAATAATGCACAATTTTCTCAACATTTGCCAAACCCTATATACAATTATTTAATACAGTATACCAGTGTCATATATATATATATATATATATATATATATATATATATATATATATATATAGAATTAATAAGTTGAAATAATAACTTAGACTTTTAAGTAAAGCCCAAATGATCATTTCAAATCGAGCTAGTAATTGAAAGAAGGAAAATGATCATTTGGGCTTTACTTAAAAAGTCTAAGTTATTATTTCATCTTATTAATTTCAATACGTTAGTATTTATCAACTTACCTTGTGTAAAAAACTACTTATAATATTTATATATTAATACTTGGCTTATAGCCGTGATTTTGAGCGTTGCTTCCTGTCTATATCTGACATAAGTCAAAAACTTGACAATTTCAGATATGATTGACAAAAATGCTAAACGTAATTGAAAGTTACGTTTATATATGGTAATGTACACGATTTAGATTTGTAAATTTCCCAACTATAGCCATCGGCCTCGGTAGCGTAATTGGTTAACGCACAGTTTCGGCAAAACTGAGATGCAGGTTCAAATCCTGTCCAAGGCCTTATATTTCCCTTCTTTCAATTACTAGCTCGATTTGAAATGATCATTTGGGCTTTACTTAAAAAGTCTATGTTATTATTTCATCTTATTAATTTCAATACGTTAGTATTTATCAACTTACCTTGTGTAAAAACCTACTTATAATATTTATATATATATATATATATATATATATATATATATATATATATATATATATTTGTGTTAGAAGTATTGGGATAAATTGCGTTCGACAATAAGGTTCAATAATTTAAAACATTTATTAGAACTTGACGTTTTGGAGAATTTGACTACTTAATCATAAGCTATTAGATGAATAATAATGATTAATATATAAAGGATATAAACTACTTACTTTACTAACATGTTTTGGAAGACAACCAGTTTTTAAATTTTAATTGATATTTCTTAAAAATTAAGACGTTGACAAAATGACATGTCAAAATAGCCCTGTACTACATTTGTATAAGTTAATGGAACTATTTGAAAAAACTTTTGCTTGTTAAAAACTTCCATATAAAATTAAAAATTTATCAGACCAAATGTTATCTGACCAATAGATGGCGTCTTTATAGAAAGTTAATAGAATATGTATCTGTATATTTGGTTGTATAAATGTAAGGAATGTTATGTTTATCTTATGAATTATAAAGTTCAAAATAGACTGCTTCTAAATTATTAATATTAGTTTTTTCATTTAAGCAATTTTCGGTTTTATGTATGTGACAAGATTCTAAAAAAGCCTTTTATAGTAGTTTGGTTCTACTTCAAGTGTTTCAACGTTTTCTAAATTTAAAGTGTGATTGTTTCTATTTGCATGTATAGAAAGAAACAGCTTCTTTTACCAATTTTTGCATCACTTTTATGTTGTGTTAGTCTGCGACCTAGGTACTGTTTAGATTGACCAACATATCGTCCCCCACATGAGCATCGAATTCTGTATACAATATTCCTTTTTAACGGTTTTTGGTTTTGTTTTTCACGTTTGTGAATAGTTCTTTGGTTGACTTATAAATAGTTGAAGGATATTTGTGTATTGCGTTGTTTCGAGATTTTTTTTAATTAGTGGGTAATTCTTGAATGTATGGCAATGATATGTAGGATTTTTTATTATGTTTTCTTCTCTGTGGTAAGTTGTATTGTTGAATATTATTTTGTTTGTTAGTGTCTTGGGGAAACCATTATTTATGAAGATGTTTCTGTGTTTAACTAGATTTTTTTGATGATATTCAGGTTCACCTATTTTTATCATTTTGTGTTTTATGGCCAAAGTTGTATTGATTTTGTGATGATGGGAGTGATTAGTAAAATAGTTTATATATCTTCCCGAGTTGGTGGGTTTATCGTATCAATCAAATTTGATTTTCTTATGTTGGTTTCTTATAACTTTAGTGTCAGGAAAAGGGATGCTTCTGTTTTCTTCTGCTTCATGTGTGAATTGTAATTTTGGGTGAAATTGGTTAAATTGTTTGAGAACTTCTTGAATTTTAACATTGGAAGAGCGGCAAAGAATGTCATCGACATACTTAGTTATGAATGGGAATTGGAAAGTTGAATTTGGAGTGACTTCTTTGATGTGATTGTCCATTACAATTTGTGCTAATATTGGAGATATAGGAGAACCCATAGGAGTACCAAATTTTTGGATGTAGTGCTGATCTTCAAACGAGGAATATGTGTTTTTAAAAATTAATGTGATGGTGGTCATGAACATAGTTTGATCTAATTTGCAAAATCGTTCTATTTTATTCCAATTTTTATTCAAATTATCTTCTATTAGTGTTAAGGGAATGTTAGTGAATAAAGATAATACATCAAGAGAAATGAGTATGTGATTATCTGGTATTTGAAAATCTCCGAATTTATCGACAAATTCAAAACTGTTTTTTATGTTAAAACCATCTTCCATAGGGAAAGCTTTACTTATAATATCTGCCATGCATTTAGCTAAGTTATATGTTGGTGTATTTATTGATGATATAATTGGTCTTAACGTTAATGTAGGTTTATATATTTTTGGGAGTCCGTAGTATTTGCCTGGGATTGAATTATTCCTAATTAGGTTAGTTTTTCTTCTTTAGAGATGATGTTGCTGTTGAATAGAAGTTTGATATGTTCATTTATGTTTCTTTGAATGGAATCTGTTAGATCTTTGTTTGATTTTGTATACGTGTTTGTGTGATTTAAAAGTTCATAGGATTTTTCAATATAAATCTGTTTGTTGAGTAACACTATCACTGCATCTTTATCCGCTTTTGTAACAATAATATCAGGATTGTTTTTTAGATATTTTGTAGTTTTTTGAAAAATGCTTGTTTTTTGTTTGAATTTGTGTTGTTTTTGGACTGTTTATAAAATTGGTAATAGAGATTGTAACCTTTGTGCGTATTAGAGATTTATATTGGTCTGATAAAGTGTCATTATTAATAATTGATTATGTACAAGCCAAAAGCACATATCAAACTTCTATTCAACAAAAATATTATCTCGAAAGAAGAAAAAACTAATCTAATTTGGAATATTCCGATCCGAGGCATATACTATGGACTACTGAAAACACATAAACCCACATTAACTTTAAGACCAGTTATATCATCAATAAATATACCAACATATAACTTAGCTAAATGGATGGCAGATATTTTAGGTAAAGGTTTCCCTATGGAAGATGGTTTTAACATAAAAAACAGTTTTGAATTTGTCGATGAATTCGGAGATTTTCAAATACCAGATAATCACATACTCATTTCTCTTGATGTATTATCTTTATTCACTAACATTCCCTTAAAACTAACAGAAGATAATTTGAATAAAAATTGGAATAAAATAGAACGATTTTGCAAATTAGATCAAACTATGTTCATGACCACCATCACATTAATTTTTTAAAACACATAATTCTCGTTTGAAGACCCGTACTACATCCAAATATTTGGTACTCCTATGGGTTTTCCTATATCTCCAATATTAGCACAAATTGTAATGGACAATCACATCAAAGAAGTCACTCCAAATTCAGCATTTCCATTCCCATTCATAACTAAGTATGTCGATGACATTTTTTGCCGCTCTACCAATGTTAAAATTCAAGAAGTTCTCAACCAATTTAACCAATTCCACCCAAAATTACAGTTCACACATAAAGCAGAAGAAAACAGAAGCATCCCTTTTCTTGACACTAAAGTTATAAGAAACCAACAAAATCAAAATTTGTACAATAAACCCACCAACTCAGGAAGCACATTACAGGTGCATTTTTCTAAAAAATACTAACATTCGATTTGTTCGACAAATAATGCAAATTGTAGTGTGTAATTTTGATAAAAATTCATAAATATTATTTACACATTTGGGAAAATTACTGGTTTTTTTTAATCGCTTTATTTCCATCAAAAAAAGGAAAGAAATTTGGACCTTTAAAAATTTCAACATGGTCGCACTGTGATGAACTCTTAAAGCATAGCTTATATATACGGCACTGCTTTCCATTGACGATAGCTGCGTGGAGAATTTTAGTTTAAGTTAGTTTCAAATTATTTATGGTGTTAAGTTAGGTTAGATTAGATTAGAAATACATACCTTATATTCCATTATATTATCACTATCATTCTGTAGCAACAAATCACCGAAGTTTGCACAAGAATGGGTCCGTTAGCCTGGACATTGCGTAATAGTTTAATGTATAATATGTATGTCTGTTATTACTTACTGTACACACTCTTGCCCTATATTAACCTCGTGCAATTAAAGTTTACATCAATACTTTATAAAAGCATCGTCTCATACTGCAAGTAATCTTAATACTACCTGTTATTATTAATTCATAATTTAGTAGGTAATAGCCGAACATAATTAAAATAATTGCGAAGAATAATTTTCGACAGTTTCAAAACAATGCAGCTACACAACCTGCACAACCTTTTTTAATTTAACTACAATTAGAATAACAAATGCCTTGCAATTAAAAATTTAAATACCTTAAACTCAAAATTATTGTAAGTAAATTGCTTCGAATAGAATATTCTGCCTCCGACTAGTCGAAGGTATGCATGGTTCTACAAAGAATTTGAAATGGCCTCTGAAGGCGCTAAAATTAATAGGTTTGCTGAAAGACACAGAAAACGAAGATGTCTACGTATTAATAACTGTTACTTTATATTTAGTTTTGTCTGCTTTTAGCTTCTTTTTCCAAACTCTTCAGTTTATAAACTTTAGAGGAGATATTTCAGAGTTTGTTAGTATCCTGGAGGCCTTGACTACATTTGGATATGTATGTATTAACTCCGGTTTTTAAAATCACTTAGAAAACTTTGCAAATAATTTAAACGAATTTAATATAATACAAGCTACTCAAGTAAGTTTAATAGGACTGAACGAACCAAAGTAATATTCTTTAGAATCGTGAAGTGGAAAAGCAAAGGTGGTTCATGAAAATACAGGCAACAAAACACAACATCCGGTACAATTCTGAGATTAAGTTGAACGCGTGTAAATTTCGAAACTGCATTATAATGTTTCAGGGCGGTTGATAAGTAGATGCAAAAGAAAATTGATGAACTTTAACCTTATCTTTATTATTGCCCTCGTTTATTAATTATATATATATATATATATATATATATATAAATATATATAATCTAAAAAGGATCTTATCTATTGAATGAAATTATATTTTCTATTAATCACTAACAAGAGCAGAAGTTTTCGTATGCTTGTAACTATTTTTATTATATCTATTCAATGACGAACAGCTGCGTCAAGGCTGTGCTTATACCAAGCATTTTTACGTGATAATTCCCAGCAGGTCTCCAACAAAAATGGCTATAGTTATTTCGGTAAGTTATAACGCGGGTTTCTTAATCAGTGCGCACACATTGTCTTTCTGTTTTACCTGTAGCAAGTAAGAGATTAGCAAACTATGACAAAAGTTTTGCTTGAAATGAGCAGGTGCTTAAATTATAATAACCCGGTCAGCGGCAATTATTCCATGTAATAGTTTCTTTGGACAATATAGTATGCCACACGAAAGGAATCGTTATTTTGTATTGAACATCATTAGGCCTTCAGTCCTGCTACTGGTTAGACGCGTACCCCTATTGTTTTCCATTCTGAGCTAACCAACATATTTCCCTGAAATTCCTATAGCCTAAATATAGCTCGGTTTCCCTTCTATTGTTTTCTAAATGTGTACCCTATTTCACCGATAATCAATGGTCTTTGAAGGAGGGTGTAACGATTTTATTTTCTATCATTATGTCTACAGAAATTTAATCTATTTATTTAATAAGAACCAACTTAATGCATAATAATGCTACACAATCTAAAAAAAAATACATGTTAAATATTGTCGAATACAATAATAACTTTTAATTCAGAAGTGTATAATTTTAAATTATGCGGTGACAAAAGATACTTTTCTATTAGTGTCATTTTTAGAGCTCCCTCTGTTAGACGATTGTAGCGTTGGGCTTGTTGTCAGGCGTAACTCGCGTGATATTATCACTTCCAATACAGCTGTGGTTAGAAGAGGTCAACTGTTCCTTGAACGCAAGGACGATGACGGTTATCGAATCCACGTGTTGGAAGCACACGAAATATAAATTGTTTTCTTGATATGATATCGTCTCGGCGACGCGCACACAGCAGTTGCTTATAATAATCATCAGGTTTAAGTAGAATAAACAATAGTTGCAAAAAGGTATTTCAAGTATATACGGTGATGTAATCTTTGGAGCACCCTTCAGGGCTAAAAGTGTCATATCTCAACAACCTACATTTGACATACTCACAAAGCTGAAATAAGATTAGCGAATGACCTTGGACAGTTTTATAGTGATTTCAAAATCACGCCCAAGAATCCACTATATTGAATTCAGAGCTCATCACAGTAGCGGCCATCTTGAAATTTCTAAAGATCCAAATTTCTTTCCTATTGGGCACATTAAAAACGGTTTTAATAAAAGTTACATATAAAATAATTGTCTATGTGGGAAAGCCATTTATGTTTTTTAAACCGAAAAAAATTTTTTTTGCTGATAATTGAACGATTTAAACAAAACCAGTAACTTTCCCAAATGTGTGAATAATTTTAATGAATTCTCATCAAAATTGCACACTACAATTCAGTTTATTTATCGAATAAATCAAATATAAATATTTTTTAGAAAAATGCACCCGCAATGTGCTGCTGTGAGAAAATACAGAACTTCCATGTCACACACTATTGTAAAACAGAAATGGTTTGAATACATGGGCTATAAAACAAAACACAACAAACATCTATTGAGATCAAACTATCCTTATGAGAGTTTTCAACTATAGTCGTAATTGCTCGCAAATCTATTTATAACGTTCATTATGGATAATATTTAGCGTCTCTGCAATTATAGAAATGAGTTGATCTTCATAAACCTTGGATTTATATAAATTTTTGTTGGGTTTCCTATTTAGTGAAGTAGTTAATTGGAATTCCCCCAGTTTTGAGGTAAATGATAATGAAAGACTGCATTGCAATAGTGTTCTATATTTAAAAAAAAAATTGAAATAATATACTATACAGGGTGGCTTGGTTTTGATTAGCCAGCGTATATCTTCTGAACTATGCAAGATATAGAAAAAATTAATGGGAAAAAGTTTTTTGAATATATTTTCACTACAAATATAAGACATTAAGTATTTTTTATGGCCTACCATATTTGAGCAATAATATGTCACTTTGGTTTTTTTAATAGAACACCTTGTATATTTTTTTTTGAAAAATATTCTACTTAAAATTGTCTGGCTAATGAAAACCGGACCACCCTGTATAGTTGATGAAAAACTGGCTTGTAATATGGTGAAAAAATGAGAGTAGTGTAAGACTTGTAATAAAAACCCACTTGACGCTTTAACTAGTCATTTTTTACTAGAGATACGTTCAAACCATCATTCTGTTTTTTCCATTTATTGGCCAACTAATTAATGCAACAGCTTTGTCAATGCATATTAGAAATTGTATAATAACTGTGCGATGCAAATGTAGAAATGTTAAATCTTATAATTTTTTGTTCCTTAATCATTTTCTTTTACGTTAGGAATCGAAATTTCAAATGTTTTCAGAGAATATGTATAATTAAAATATCTGTGAGGTTTGTAACTGGACTAATAAGTTCCACAGCTCTGCCGTCTATATGTGCTCCCTGCTACTTCAGAAACCAAGTAGGCAAAATACTATATTTCATATCCTTTTTTAATGAATATCTGCATCTCGACATTTCGTCCCGCCCTACGCTACCTCACCCCAACCCTCCTTTTACAGCAGATGGTAGGTAACCTGCTATGATGAGCTCTTAAGTGTAGATTTATCAATACAGTAATCTCCACGGTTTACACAACAAGGGTTCAATATATTTTTCAATTTCAAATTAATAAATATCAATTAGCAGTATGTGATTATACCCGTATGTGGATGCGTATTTCACATTTAATGTATCATTCTGGTACTCGCTTGGGTTACTTTCTGTATAAGTTATAATTAGGTCTGTTTCCTATTTTGAGTTAACCTACACGTTTCCCCGAAATTTATACAGGCCACATCTTTCACTATCTGCATGCAATAGTCTGATCAAGGTCTATATTATTCCTATCTCTGTTTATAATATATCCCGCACTATTCCTCAATTGCGTTAAAACGTGTCTTGCCCTTCTACTTCTTCTATTTTTCTATTTTCCACGGATATATTTCTTTCCCTAATATTACTAAAAAGTAATTAAATTCAAAGTCGCTTAAAATAAATACATACATTCCAACTGCAGAAAGCGTTTCTGAATCCCAACTGATCGGATTTTCTGTAATTTCAGTGAAGAGTTCAATCAGATTTTTGTGTTCACTAAAAATTACACTAATGGTTCTCAAATTATAAACCTACCTAGTTTGTACAACACGTGGTAACTTTATTGCACAAAATTGATTATAAAAGTCTGTACGCTTGGTGCTAGTATGAAAAAAGTTCTTAACAGTTGAAACAAAGTGTTTAGTTTCTACGATTTTCCGCTGGATTTTGATAGAAGTAAGTTTAAAATATGGGCAGTGCACCAAACATACAACGCATCAGGACATGTTTGACGCACTTTTTTTTGAACACCATTTTTCTCTGACGATGAAACAGCAGCTCCATCATAAGTTTGTGCAATCAATTTTTGTGTACATTTATAATCATTTTTTATGTCAATAACGAGTTTTGATAGCGCTGCTGCAGTTCGATTGGAGCTGCCATCAACAAATCTCAGGAAGCGGTGGACAATATTAGCGTCGGACTGGCCATTCAGTCGAGGTGGCATTTGCCCGCGCAGCGTGGCCCCTGTGCTACGGTTGCCCGCGAGCATGTCTCGGAAACTATGCGTCGTAAAAAAAAATTGTACAGTCATAATTTGTAGAAAATTGCTTTGCCTACAAATATGCTGATATAACTTTTTGCCCTAAATTAAAGATTAAAGAAGTTATAAGCAAAAAATAAAAAATCCTTTTGCTTATGTATAACTTCTCTAATTTTTAATTTAGGACAAAAAGTTATGTAAACGTATTTGCCTTTAGTCTCTGAATGCAATTCATATCTGCACTACACTCATAAACACATGTCACAGAAGCATTCATTATTCTTTATTATGTATATAATATTGTATTATTGATAAAATAATTACAACGCGGACGACTCAAGGCTGTTCAGGCCGTTAGCAGCTTGCAGCTATCGCGATCGATGGTAAACGATAATGCACGACCAAGATTTACGATTCCGCTTCCTACTGAACGCAGTAAAGCACTGCCTATGAATGCCTGCAAAAATGTATAGATGGCCCTATATATTAGTATAGAATTAATGGGTATGAGTTGTCACGAGCTGACCCCTCAGACATCTCTGGAAATGAAACACACAACAAAACATCAGCGCCTTCCTCTACAAAGGTAGTTCTCAGCACAAACGCGAAGTAATTTCACATCGTAGTAATTCTATAAATCCCTAACCATAGAAAGTGCACAAAAAAGATAAAACATGCTACATTTAACAAAAAAAAAGCAACTACTATGTTCAAAGACAAAAAACGTAGACACCAGGAAGAGATTGCTTAAAACATATGTATGGAGCACAGCTATGTACGGATGTGAAACAGTAGGAGAAGCGGTTAGGAAAAAGATAGAAGCCTTTGATAGGTGTTGCTAGAGACATATGATGAAAATATTATGGACAGACAAAGTTAAGAACAAAAGGATGCTAGAAATGGTAAGGGAAGATAAAAATATGTGGAAAACAGTAAAAAATAAGAATACTGTATACAGATAGTTAAAGATGTAGGCTGTGGGAATTTCAGAAAAATGTGTAGACTAGCTCAAAATAGAAATCAATGGAGGTACGCGTCCAATCAGTTCCAAGAGTGAAAACCTAATGACGAAAGTATAATTGTACATAAACCTGATAATTATTATAAGCAACTACATTCGTTTTGCAATATTCTCAACTAATGTTAATTGTGCAAATAAATTTACTGGAAAACTATTAATTCGGCAAATGTCTAAGTGTTGAGAAATCTTGGCAGTCACATGTTGTTTAACGTCCTTTACATACTACTGAATTTCGGTAAAATAGGACATACATTGAGAAAACAAAATAAGGGGAACCCAGTTGTATTTAAGCTGTACTTGCTAGTTAGCGCTTGAAGTGAGCGGACGTGTTTTGCAGAGCCTCTGACTACAAGACTACATGTAAGTTTTTATGTAGGATTTATTACTATATTTTAAGCGTTTATATTTAGTGTGTTATACTTTTGTTGTTGTGCGACGTTAATTTTAATACATATGGCAGTAATAAAAACAAAAATTTAAACCGAATAAATAATAAATAAATCTCGTTTTAACTTAAAATTTAACTAAAATCCGCGTTTTAAAATAAACCAACTTAAATTTCGGGCTAATAAAACAAAAATCTACTAAATAAATAACCAAAAATAAATTCAAAATAATTTAAAAAGGCGTTCTAATAAATTTATTAAAAAAACCGAATAAAACGGGCTAAAACAGCGTAAAACCAGCAAATAAATTCGGGAAAATTGTATAAAGTGCGTGTAACAAAATAACAATTTAAAAACCAAAATCCAAGCCCTTTTTGAATCAAACAAATAACTAAAAACCCTAAATTCTAAAATAATTTGAATATAAATATTCCATTTTTTAAGTACACGTGTACTTTAAGATTCCTTACAGTCGAGCTTTGGGTGTAATTAGTGGTGTAACACTTGAAGGTCGAGTAAACACCGAGTAAACAAACCGTAAGTGCTTCCGTTACCGCATTCCAATAACGCATGTTTTAATTAGTTTGTTTCTAAATTCAAATTTAAAGTACCTGGTATTTTATAAGTTTGTTTTTGAGGTAATTAGCTAGTTTGAATTTTAAATAAATAAATACAGTTTTGTTATAGTAGATTTTTAATTGCGTATAGTTATTGGGCTTGCTATCTTTTTTGTCCTCCTTGTTATTTTGACGTTAATGTTTATTTTAGTTTTGATAAATTTGAAATTTCATTTGGTGGTTTTTAAAAATTTGAATAAATAAATAAATACCGATAAATTTAAGGGTTATTTGGAATCTCCGTCTTTTATTGGAGAAGCGTTTTTGTTCTGTACTTGTTGTTGTTTTGCCGCTTAGCTATACATCTTAGCTTTGAGTTTGTTTAGCGTCGCAGTCCGACGAGGAGGTAGTTGCGTCGCAGAGGGAGTCTGGGTCTGCGGTGGTGGGGTCGGAGGGGCCAGCGCCCCTTGTGTGTGGAGCCGAGCCTGAGTCGCCCGCAACGTCGAGAGGACAGCGTCGTGGGTCGACTGGCAGCAACGGAAGCGTTGCTGCTAGCGACCTAGACGAGCTGGATCTCTTGATGTTCCGTGCGAGGAGGGCGCACGGCTTTATACATAAGCGGGTCCCTGCCGCTTCGGCGACTATCACCGTAGGCGACGGGAAAGTGATTTGCAGCGCCGCGGACGAGTTCCGAGACGTAGCGAATCAGCTATTAGGGATGGTTAGGCGTCTCAGGATGGTTCGTAGCGAGGTGAAGGAGGCTGTGGCGGAGGTGGCAGCAGCTCGCACTGAGCAGGTCGTGGTAGGGCAAGGAGACCAAGGGGTGTGATGTCCTATGCTGGAGCAGTGGTTAGGAAGGCAGCGTCGACGGTCGCAGTTCGTGTCGACGCCAATCCAGGGGTGAAGGACAACGTCATGGTGACGTTGAAGAGGAAGGTTGACCCGGCCAAGGATGGTTTCGTTGTTGTCGGAGCACGTCGGACGCGTAGGGGTGGCGTTGTTGTCGAGTGTGCTGGCAAGGAGGATGCCAGGCATTTGCAGTCGACGGTAGGTGGGGCTTGTCAATGTCTTACAGCTAGGACCATCGAGAAGAGGAAGCCGCGCATCGTGCTCCCTGGGGTAGAGAGGGAGATGAAGCAAGAATTGCTCCTGCAGAGGTTGATTGCTCAAAACCCCCGCTTCAGGGAGATTAGGTTCGAGAAGGAGGTGAAGGAGAAGTTTCGGTTCGGTGGCAGGGGACCCATAGATCCGTTGGCGAGCGTCGTTTTTGAGGTTTCGCCGGCGGCTAGGAAGTGTTTTCTGTCGGAGGCAGTTTGTTTGGGTTGGCGTAGGGTTTGGGCTCGGGATCATTCCTCAATGATCCAGTGCTTCCGTTGCTGCGAGTTCGGCCACAGGTCCACAGAGTGTAAGGGGCGGGTGCAGTTTTGCGGTAACTGCGCCGAAGTGGGGCATGAGTTCAAGAGCTGTAGGCGGGCAATTTCTTGCTGTGGTGTCTGTGCGAGTTCGAACAATAGGGTTGGTAGCGTCAGGGTCAACACTCGTCATGATGCGAAGTCCAGCCAGTGCCCCACGATGCAGCTGTTGAAGGCAGTCATCACCAGGAACATCGACTATGGATCCTAGGCCATTAGATGATGTTTTGAGGAGCTCGCAAATCAAATGCGCGCAGATTAATTTAGGCAAGGGCAAAGGGGCCACCAATAATTTCGTCAATATAATAAAAGAAAATGAAATCGACATCGGGTTCATACAGGAACCGCACCTGTATGACCACAAAATAACAGGTTTTGGGAGGGGGTTACCGACTTAAACGCAAATAGCGAACGACCGCGCAACGGAATAGTAATAAATAATGGGACGTGCCCCGGGATAATATCAAACAATTTATCCAACGAGTTTGTAACCACCGCGGAAATAAAAACAGATACATACACGTTCTACGTGATAAGCGCGTACCTTCCACCAGTCGACTCCCGTCGGGAAAATCCTCAAACCAAGGACTTAATAAATCACCTCGAAGGCATTTTTCGCCAAATTGGAAGGAATAAGAAACTAATAATCGGGGGAGACTTTAATGCTAAGTCACCGTTATGGGGTAGTCCTATAGAAGACGATAGGGGTTCGCACGTTGCTGATCTTTTAACGGAATGGGATCTTAGTGTGATATACACTAATGATTCACCTACGTTTGAGAGGCTTAGAAGCAGCAGTTTTATTGATATTACTGCAGTCTCGCACGAGATGTTAAAAATCATTTGTGATTGGAAATTAAGGTCGGACGAGGAAACGCTCTCTGGCCATAAATTAATAACATGGGCCGTTGAAACTAAAACAAGCGCAAACGAGCAGCTAACTATATTTCCGCAGTTCTGTAATAAAAAAGCAAATTGGGAGCGGTTTAAACAAAAATTTTGCGAAAGTATTCCAGCGCTCGAAAACGAGCTATTTAACTGCCGAGAGGCAGACGAAATAGAAACACTCGCGGAAAATTTAAACGACGCAGTGGTAGACGCATCGTCGTACTCCATGCCGCGAAAGAAAACATTTATAGACAGCGACTATGTTCGAAAACAACAAACATAGAAACAAGCAGAAAATTGTTGAAAGCATATGTAAAAAACAAACAAAAATGATAGGATAAATAAAATGACAAGATATGTTCTAAAGTATTTTTGGGGAATAGTGCAGAATTTATTACAAGCAGAGATAGGAGAAAAAGAGGTAGACCTAGAACAGACTAATACATGCAGATAGTGAAAGATGCAGACTGGGGAAATTTCAGGAAAATGAGAAAGTTGCTCAGAACAGTAAACAATGAGGGTACGCGTCTAACCAGTTCCAGGACTTAAGACCTAATGACGATGATTGCTACTATAAACAACATTTCCAAAATTTAACTGTATCTGAAACTAAATGTTCACAATTCCTCACTATTAATAAAATTAACAATTATTAAAAACCGGCGTATTGTTTCCACACATCATCATCATTAGGTCTTCAGTCCTAGAACTGGTTAGACGCGTACCATCATTGTTCCCTATTCTGAACTAACCTACAGATTTCCCTGAAATATGCACAGTTTGCATCTATAACTGTCTAATCTAGGTCTACATCTACCTCTTTTTTCCTATCTCTGCTTGTAATATATCACACAACAAACTTAAATTAATTTAAATTCAAGATCAATCACAAATATTGTAGCTTCAAACTCCTTATTAGGTATCTAATTGTAGGTTTTATAAATTTTAACTTGATAATTTCTTTAAAGCAAATAACTATTAATCCTTTTGGCACGTAAATTTTAGATGTTCCTACTAAAAAATATTAGGACCATCTAAAAGACTTTTTTTCTGTGTTGAAAGGTCCCAGAAATCATAAGGACTATTAGTCCTTTTTCTTACAGGGCGATAGTGATCGATTGCACAAGCACATAAATGACTTCTTTTACTCTAAAAAAGTATCAGAATCATATAAGGGATATTGGTTTGCTTACCTATAGTGTGACAATGTTAGATTAGAAACCCATCTAAAGGGTTTCTTGTTTTGCTCAAATATATTAGGATCTTATAAAGAATATTATCTTTCTTTTTTTTGTTAACTAAGGTGGTAGATTGCAAAAGGATCTAGAAAATTCCTTTTTTGCCAAAAGTTATTAGTAGATTCAAAAACATGTTAGTCCTGTTCCTTGAAGGGTGAAGGTGATCGATTGTAAAACAATCCAAAGAATTTCTAATCCTCTTAAAATGTATCAGGAGCTCCTAACGAATTATTAGTTCTCTTGCTTGTAGAGCGAAGATGGTCGATTGTAAAATCATCTAAAGGATTTAGTTTTCTGTCTTATCGGGCGAAGATTTCTTTTTTGCCGAAAGCATCAAGAGCCTATAAGGGATATTGCTTTTCCTTCTTGTAATACGATAGTGTTAAATGGTCAAATCATCTTAAAGACTTCTTTTTCTGCCAAAATGCATCAGGAGCCTATAAGAGATTGCATTAAAAAAATATCTAGTCACCAATGGCATACAGAGTTCAACATACTTGGAGAAAACTATCCTTCGACCAACGACAAAGCTGCATTGTCTCTGTGGTGTCGCAATAGCCTTTCTCAGCTAGTCATGTATTAAATGCTATAGTGCGGATATCGTACCGAGATTAGATGCTTCTCCCTGAGTGGTATTTATTTGTTTTTAATTATTTTAGTTAGCAGTTGCTGATTATTTCAAAGAACAACACATTTGCGGTTGGATATTTTTAAATTCCAGTATAAATTGCGCGATTTTGATGACAGTTCCACCATGTGAGAGAAAACCACAAAATTGTCGTTAATGATAATGAACTCTACGATGATGTTAAGATAGTAAACAGGATTGGTCCTCGAAAAAATTAAACCAATGCAAGAAAAATAAAATGAAGGTTAGTTTGCTTTGGGGCGAAATGCCGCAATATTTTAAAGATTCGCGTATTCCTACAAAGAACTTGAAATTGCTTGTTAATTTTGCAATGTGTTCACTTGGTACCAGTGCGACAGTAGAAAAAGTATTTTCAATTATTGATTTATTAAGCAGTAATAAAGTCAGGATTAAATACTGAAACCTTATCATCAATGACTAAGGTGTAGATGAATCTCAAGTATAAGTGTGATGAATTTTGTTGTTTTAAAGAAAGGTATACACTATTAAAAAATTGCTTCAAAAGATGAATGTGGTTATAAAAAATTAAAATAACAAATATTTTTCCCTTTTCAAAATTTTTTGTAAAGCACATGCACAACCCGCACCCCACCAACCACTACCATCACCACCTACCACCACGCCCCACCTCCACAAGTCTCGTCTTATGCACTGCTTGTGGGTTTAAAAAATTTGGTCTGATTAGTCAAATGTTGTTCAAAGATTCCCAATAACGCAAACCTTACACGAACCTACTAGTCAACATTTATTATATAGTTGTATACCTTTTCTATTAACTTTTAGTAAGAATTAGTGATAGCTGGATTACTAAATCCTATTTATTCTGCAATGGAAGGTTACCAAACGTACGTTATTTAAATACGAAGGATCATTCAAGGTATTGATCTATTTTTAAAAGGCTATATATTACATATTCTTTGCCGAAAAAGATATGGTAAAAATCTATTTCAATTAATAATATATTTTTCTATAGCAATAAAGTTTAATATGGGTTTTTTTAGTGCACTGGATTATATGCAGCGTTTGTGTATAAGCGAAAAGATTTAAAATATATGATCGAGCTAACGAAATACTTTTTGAAAACAGACATATGTCCAAATAATCTACGAGCAAAATTGGATTATATATTGATACAGAATAGAAGGCTTCAATATATGTTCTATACCACCATGACAGTAACACTCACTGCTTTCCTTGTGTCCTGTCTGATTAAGCGAGATATATTTCTTGGAGTTTGGCACTTACAAGGTCATAAGAGTTTGTTTATCGTAGTATTTTTTGCACAGGTTATAACAATTATAGTTGCAGTGCAGTTTACGTTTGGTTACGACTGCATTTTTATAACGTGCTGCATAGAGATGAAAGTCCAACTTAAAATCTTACAATACATGCTTGAACAACTAGATGTTTCTTGTTGCAAGCAATCACAATCGGAATGGAGTAAGAAGTTTAAAAAGTGCATTTCCTATCATTCATTTCTCTTAAGGTATATATTCAAAATTGTAGCACAAGTTTATGCTTTTTTTTTAGATTTTTAAAGTTAATGCAAGAGGTCTATTCTCCTGGAGTGCTAACTAAATTTCTTATGCTAACACCTGTGGAATGTGTCCAGATGTATGTAGCTTTAGAGAGGTACTTAGTATATTATTCATGAGCTTTAAATTTTCTGCAACTTATTTATGGTCCTATTAAATAGAGCTAGATCCAATAGTCCAGTCAATGCGCTAAAATATGATGCACCGTTTGTGTCTATAATAAAACTGAAATATATATATATATATATATATATATATATATATATATATATTTTCTAATATATATGTAATGTATGTAAAATATATATATATATATATATATATATATATATTACTCAAATTTAGACCAGGGTAAAAAAATTAATAAACGACATCAAATAATTTTAATCACCGAGTAAAAGAAAGCTTTGGGTAATAATACGCTTCATTTAAAGGCATATTGGATAAATTCGTCATTTACTTCTAAACATAGGGTTTATATTGTTTAGATAATGTTAAACACCGTGTATATTAAAGCAGTGTAAAATAATACGCTTAATTAAAGGCCTACCGTGTAGATTTAAATCATTCAATTAGAGTGTAGGGTTTGTATACAATCATAATCAACGTTTAGAAGGAAGTAATGTAGAATGTCATTAGATAATACGCGTTATTAAAACCGTGGAGCATAAAAATTTATTCGTTTCATTAAAAATAAGGGGTTGAGATTATTTACTGGACGCTTTCTATAAAAAGAAGCAGAGTTGAAAATGTTCAATTTGTATTTAATTTAATCGTTCCAAGTACTCAAACTATCGAGAAATTATAAAAGACATGGGAAAGTCACGTAAGAGCCAACGGCGTATTAGAACTCAGAACACTTGCAAGAATAACGATGTATATGTTAGTCGATAAGCTTCAAGCTATATGAGTGCAAGTAAGAAAGCGAGTTTGTGATATAAAGACAAGCGAGATGGAATGCATTAGCAGTTAAATGAGGGGGAAAATGTAAAACAAGCGCACAGGTTTTAGATAGAACGAACAGACTAGATTGGCGATTAAGGTTGAAAAAAGATGCAAACATGAGAGGGGAAAGCATATCAGTTGGTGTGTAAAATTAATTAGTTGTTCTCGGACGTGTTGCGAGCCGTGGGGAATTTCTTAGATTTTCAACTCGGACGAGTGCAAATTTCAGTAGAATCATTGTACCGAGACATCGGAAGGGAAAATAGAATGCGAATTTCTTAAAATCGTCCGTCGCTGGACAAATTCGACTTGCAAGCGAGCCATTATATAAACCCGTGCTAATAGAAGTTTCGCTCTCTTATATTTTTGATTTTATTCGATACTTCAAACAGTTTTGCTCTTTATTTTTTGATTATTCGATACTTTAAGTAGAATACGTGGTGATTACGTGCTACAATAAAAGTTATTAGTGCACTTAGAGAAGATACAAGGTAATAAAGTCTAGTTATATTTGCGAGTATTACTGTACCAATTATCCAAATTAGTAACGATAAATAAATAAATAGAAGTATGCAGTTTTGGGTATAGCGTGAAAGAATTATGAATTTCTTTGCTATTTTTCGGGAGTGAGTAATCAGGTGTTATTCGTAAACGTGATTGGATCAATACAATAAAAGTTATTAGTACACTTGAGAAGATAAATAAAGGTAACAAAGTCTAGTTATATTTGCGGGTATTACTGTACCGATTATCCAAATTAATAAAGATAAATAAATAAATAGAAGTAGGCAGTTTTTGGAATAGCGTGAAAGAATTATGAATTTCATTGCTATTTGTCGGGAGTGTTAGTAATAAAATGTTATTCGTAAACGTGATTGGATCCACAAAACAAGATTACGATATATCTAGATGAGTTCCTGAGAAACCCTGAAACCGTTTAGACGAATGGTGGTGTAGAAAAATTTTAAAGGCGGCCAGAAATCCGAAGACGTAAACATAAACCAGCTGTAATGGTGGGATGAGCAAGTCCGATGTACATTGAAGCCACGAGTGCATTAACCTTCAGGTAAATTATGCATTTTGTTCGATCTTAGATGTTTTGGTGTATGTTGAATATCTTTATAATTTGTTTGATAAAAATGGACAGTAGTAAATTTGCATAAACAACAAATTTTTAATTTTAAGGTGAAATTTCCTTGTATAAGTAGAAAGGAGTATTTATCAGGTTTATGTTTTTGATTATAATGAAAACTTGGGTCTGCCTTTGAGCTCAATTAGACTAACCTGTTAAATTAACGTAAAGGGGTGGGAGATGCTCCCTTTTATTCAGACTCAGGTCTGCATATATTGTTTATTTAATTAGTATGCATCCTACAAGGACTCTAATTCCGGATGCAAATTAAAATGTTGACAAATTTGAATTTTAAATTTTATGATGCTGCAATTTATGCTGAAATTTAATTTTGAAATTTTAATGTATTGTGAATATTGGTGTAAATAGAGTTAACGTTGATGTTTGTGGAAGGAATGTGTTTTTTTTTAATGAATGAGGATGAAAGTTTTATCTAGGTGAGCAGCCGAGGCGGAAGGATTCAAGATGCGATATTCAGGTAAGAAATCGACTATCAGAGGAGATTTCACCGTAATAACGAGGATCACAGCAAATCTTGGGGCCCAATTCGTGAGGCTCGATTCTTATAGGGAATCACAGCAATATATATATTTATTTTAAAAATATATATATTTAATATATATATATATATATATATATATATATAATTTAAAAAATATATATATTTAAAATATATATATATATATATATATATATATATATAATTTAAAAAATATATATATATATTTAAAAAATATATATATTTAAAATATACATATATTTAAAAAATATATATATATTGAATTAAGTAACAATGATATATATATATATATATATATATATATATATATATATAATTTTGCATTAGACTACCGCCCGATAGAGGCGCTGTTCTTATTCTGAACGCGTGCGTCTATTAAAGATCGCACGTTTTCAGAGTTAACACCCTCGCTCTGGTCAGTACTTGGGTGGGTGGACACAGTTTTTTTAGGAGCGTACATATACATATAGCAGTTGCAGGACCGTGTAGCACATCTCGACATGCACATAAATAATTATTTAACAATCCTGTACACGAGTTCAATGTAAATTTCGGTGCTGCATGTGATTTTCGCTTGACATACATTTTATTTATTATACCTGTTGATGGTTGCAAGACGCCGACACAAAGGAAGGTTACTTATAATCGCAGAAGAGAGTGCTTGCTATTATGTAATGATTATACGACTAATTGCTCGTTTTTCAGTCTACTTTTCGGCTGTCGTTTATTACATTTTTGAGTAATTTTAAGAAAACGCGGAGTTTGAATATTTGCAAGATGCATTTTCATGAGCACTTTACAACCCGGAAGGCAACATTTCCATATAAAGTTGGGGTTGAGTAATTTAATAAAAATTACAAAGTCAGGGAAAACTACGATATTCCAGCGTAAAAAGAAAAAAAGGACAACCACACGCGGTGTGTTCCCAAGCGGTCACCCACCCAAGTATTGACCGCGCTCAACGTTGCTTAACTGCGGTCATCGGAGGAGAAGCTGTGCTTTTCAACATGCTATCGTCGTCGTCTATACTTAATGTCGCGTTACGTGTATGTAAAGTGCTTATGAGAATGCATCTAGCAAATATTCAAACTCCGCGTTTTCTTAAAATTACTCAAAAATGTAATAAACGACAGCCGAAAAGTAGACTGAAAAACGAGCAATTAGTCGAATAATCATTACATAATAGCAAACACTCTCTTTTGCGATTATAAGTAACCCTCCTTTGTGTCGGCGTCTTGCAACCATCAACAGGTATAATAAATAAAATGTATGTCAAGCGAAAATCACATGCAGCACCGAAATTTACATTGAACTCGTGTACAGGATTGTTAAATAATTATTTATGTGCATGTCGAGATGTGCTACACGGTCCTGCAACTGCTATATGTATATGTACGCTCCTAAAAAAACTGTGTCCACCCACCCAAGTACTGACCAGAGCGAGGGTGTTTAACTCTGAAAACGTGCGATCTTTAATAGAAGCACGCGTTCAGAAAAAGAACAGCGCCTCTATCAGGCGGTAGTCTAATGCAAAATTATATATATATATATATATATATATATATATATATTTCATTGTTACTTAATTCAATATATATATATTTTTTAAATATATGTATATTTTAAATATATATATTTTTTAAATATATATATATTTTTTAAATTATATATATATATATATATATATATATATATTACTCATATTTAGACCAGGGTAGAAAATTAAATAATCACATCAAATAATTTTAATCACCGTGTAGAAGCTTTGGGAAAAGGTACGCTTTATTAAAAAACCGTGGAGAAAAAAAATTCATTCGTTTCATTAAAAATAAGAGATTTAAATCATGTACAAGACGCTTTATATCAAAAGAAGCAGTATTAAAAAGCTCTACGTGTAATTTAATTATTCCGAGTAAAGAAACAAATAGAAATTACGTGCAAAATTTATATTAATTGATTCAATTTTAAGTAACCGGTATTAAACAAAATGTACAGATAATAATTAATATTTGATTAGGAGTCACTAAAAATTAAAGGGTATGATTTTTAATTGAAGTTAATTGAACCATTAGTAACATATAACATCTATAAAAAACTTGTAAAAACCCAATAAAATGCAAATCGTAGAGGTGTTATTTAGAAGTATTATGTTTGAACACCTGCGTATTTTTAAAAGGCAATTTCAGTTTAATTTGTTTAGATAAACATGTCGATTCTACGGATATTGGAAACGGTCGGATGCTTTAGCACAAAATACAGAACACCTGCGTATTTTAAAAAAAGCTTGTACGGCGAAAATTTGCAGATAACAAATGGTTTCAGAGAATGTTGGGGAAACCGTAGCTTAATAGTTACGGGAAATGCTAATAAGGTGGGTTATTTCACAGTCCACATGGACTGAAATAATCGATAATAAAGAATATCAATTTGCACCAATAAGAACAGGTTAGATAGAGACAGATAATATGCGCAAGACCGAGACACATATAGTAAAAGGCGTGAGTGGAGCAACGTCATTGGGTTCCGATTAGTTGAAAATAAAAGGCAAAATTGAGAGGTAAAAATAACATTTCTGTATAAAATTTAATTAGTTATTCTTGGACATGTTTGCGTGCCGTGTGAGAATTTCTGAGATTTAACTGGTGCGAGTGCAGATTTCGTAAAAATCGCATGCCGGGCTGCGGAATGGGAACCTAGAATGAGGAAATTCTAGAAACTGGCTGTTTTGGGGACAAGACCGACAGACAGGCTAACCTCTATATATACCCAGGTTAATATGAACAAGCTCTCTTAGATCTGCGACTTGATTCAATGCGTTAAACAGTGCTTTTTAGTTTTCCGAGTTTGATAGAATAATTTAAAGTTTGCTCGTATATTTTGGTGATTTAAAACAGTTTGTGCTTTACGTGCTACAATGAATGTACTTTAGTGCACTTAGAAAAGAAGATACAAGGTAATAAAGTTTAGAATCACTGTACCAATTAGTAAAATTTACAACGACAACTGAATACACAAGAGTAGGCAGTTTTGGCGTATATTTGTGAAAGATGTATGAATTTCTTTGCTATTTTTCGGGGGTGTCAATAATTAAATGATTCGTAAACGTGTCTGGATCCACAAAACAAGCTTCAGATATACACAAATGAGTTCCGGAAAAGCACCGAAACTACTTTAGATGAATGGTGATGTAGAAAATTATAAAGGCGACCAGCAATACGAGGACCTAAACATAACCCAGTTGGATTGGTGTGATTAACAGAGGACGATGTACATTGGGGCCACGAGTGCATTAACCTTCAGGTAACTTATGCTTTGTTGTTGGATTTTGATATTTTGGTGTGTGTTGAATAACTTTATAATTGATTTACTTAAAATGGACAGTAGTGAAATTGTACTAACAATAAAATTTTAATTTTAAGGTGAAATTTGCTTGTTTAAGTAGAAAGGGGTATTTAGTATTGATGTTCTGGATTATGATGAAAATTTGGGTGTCTTTGAGCTCAATTAGACGAACCTGGTTAATTAACGTAAAGGGGTGGTAGATGCTCCCTTTGTACTCAGACTCAGGTCTGCATATATTGTTATAGTAATTAGTAGGCATCCTACAAGGACTTTAATTCTGGATGCACATTAAAATGATAACAGATTTAATCTTGAAATTTTCTGATACTGAAATTTATGCTGAATTTTAATTTTGAAATTTTAATGTATTGTGAATATTGATGTAAATAGAGTTAACGTTGATGTTTGTGGTAGGAATGTGTTTGTTTTTTTATGAAAGAGGATGAAGGTTTAACTAGGTGAGCAGCCGAGGCGGAAAAGAGTAAAGAGGCGAGTAACAGAAGAAAGTCAACGGACCAGTTAAATTAATAGCTTTTTGTAGGTTTCACAGCATTCTTGACGCCCAATTCGTGAGGCTCGATTCTAATACAGGAAATCACAGCATCTTTGGCGACCCAAAAGTGAGGCTCGAGTTCCAAATAAAATTTTTGTGATTTTATTCCAGGAAACTGGCGATCTGAGAGAGAGAGTTTCTGTGTGTGTATAAATTTAGGAGTATTTTAGAGTGTGTGTGAGTGATTAGAACGTATGCAGAGAAAAGAGTGGTTAAGGAGTCAAGGAGTGGAAATTGGAAGTGACGATAGTGCATTGTGTGAGAAAAATTCTAAAATGGAAGAAGCTGGAGGCAGTAGAGATCAGTCGAAGACGGAATCAGGGGATCAAGGAAATGAGTTAATGATGAGAATGTTAGAGGAAATGCGATTAGCTAGAGATGAATCTAATAGAGCTAGGGAGGAGTCCAACCGAAAATTAGAGCAGATAAGCGGGAAAATTGAACAAAATACTAAAGAATTTACAGAATTTAAAGATAGTCTTACCGTGAAACTGGGGGAAGTAGAAAATAGGGTTGAAAAAAATGAGCGTGATATTACAGGTCTTCGACAGGAAATGGGACATTTAAGGTCCGAAGTACGCATTTTCTGTGAAGAAGAGATTAAGCTTATAAGCAAACGGTAGTTAAAATTTAAAAGTTCGATAATTATTACGCCGGTAACGTGATATACGAGACACTACCAACAGTTGGTTGCACTTATTCTTATACAGATTTAGGGCGAGGTCAACTATTGATACGTGTCAGATATTGCGTAATAATACGTAAATTTAAACAATCTCTAACACCAGAATAATGCATGCAAATTTATTAAAGGTTACTCACATCAGGTATTTTGCATTCATCTGCAATTTCCCTCAGTAGGCCTGTAACCACGCATCCGGCTCCTGGAGGAATTAGAGATGGCGTCGACGCTATCGTACGTAAAGAACAACTACAGCTCGGCTCGCTCGCTGCGGTAGACATGGAGGACCTCCACAGGCATGAAGTTCGAAGGTCCTTAGGTGGCGCAAATTGGTACCTATGTAGGGTTTGACAGGAAAAAGGTAAAGGTAGACAGACAAGAGATAATTAGAGAAGGAACTACATAGTTAAACCCTAAGATAGATACGTTACCAGACCATCACACGCACATAACTTCACGATCAAAAGCAAAATGCCACGATTCAGCGCGTCGCCACCACTCCTTGTCTAGTATTGTCCTAACCCTCTAAGGATAAACACACGGCGCAAACTCACTACTATTACGTGCCGGAAGCTCCGCCTAGTCTATTTTAAAAAGGTTCCCGCGTCTCGCGTATTTAAAAATTATGGCGGGAAAACTTCCGTACATTAAAAACTAAACTAAAACAATGTTAAAGTGCAAATTCGGTTTGCACGTAACAATCGCGACAAAGCCACAAAAGAAAAAACTTAAAAAAAGAAAAAGTCTGTTAGCACAGTAACAGCTTAAAATCTAAATCCTAATTACCCTATATAAACCCTAACCTTAAACCTACAAAATGTTTATATAAGGCGCCACCTGGTTTTTCGACCGATAGCACGTCTACCGAAGTAGCAGGAAACGGAATAGGTAGCCCGATAGTCTTTGACTACACTAATTACCGACAGCACAAATTTGTCGGGGAGCATGAAACACTACTTAAACTAACACGGGTGCGACAAGTCGCCTAAACTATCTAAACCTATCTAAACTTATCTAACTAAAGCTAACACAAAAGTTCTTAAGTGCAAACACACATGAGTGTTGCATTGAAACTATTCTTCTTTTTGGCAAGAAGTGCCCAAATTTAAAAATGTTCATGAGAGTGCGTCACCTTGCACTCCAGCAAATTTTGTTACTGGTACTTTGGTTTCCTAATGATGCACATTTAAAACTTGTCCATGACATAGTTGTGAATCAACAAATTTCCAAAAGTACCACCCACTAAATCCTTATATGCTAACCTGACAAATTACATTTCTAAATTGGGTTAGCTTTTTCACTTAAATTTCAGAAAGATAATTCCCACGTCTGGTCATATATACCACACGTTAGGACGATAAAAAGATAAGATAAGATCTCAAATTGATGTTAAAGATAATAGATAAGGTAAAGATATTAAGCTTAAGTTGTTATCCTCAAAGGTAATGAATAAGATAACGGTATTAAGCTTTAGTTGTTATTTGAGATACTAGATAAGATAAGACGATATTAAGTTAAAGTGATTATAAGAGATAGTAGGTAAAGTAACATGAATTTAAACAAAAGTTATTTCTAAAGATAACCGGTAAGATAACGCGAAATAACTCGAAGTCATTCCTAACGGTAGTCGGTAAGATAACGATAAATTAAACCAAAATTATTACTAACGGTAGTCGGTAAGATAACGATAATAAACTAAAGTTATTATTAAAGGTAATCAATAAGATAACGATATTAAACCTAAGGGTATTATCGAAGATAATAAAGAAGACAAAGATATTGGCCTAGTTATTACCCAAGACAATGATAACAACAAAAGAGTGGCTCCAGTAGAGCCGTTTAAATGGGATTGACCCGTGCCCTCTAAAAAGAGAAACCTGTGAAGCAGGTCCGTTCGCAAGAACAGCACGGGGGACCGGCAAAGACATTTGGGTGCATTCCCGCACCCGGCGGTAATTGATATCGGTGAAACTATCACCCGATATCCACACGGTATATAACGATATACACATTCACTCACTCATTCATACCTTCACTGCCAGAGCCCATGCACTGACAGCGGCACCGCATGACGTCACGAAAGATTCGCAGAGACGAGGTCCAGGTGTCTGTGAAAACCTCCCGCGCAACCACACGGTGACTAACAGAAATGAAAAGGCAGTAGAGATAGGAAAGGTAAAAAGAAGGAGGTTGGTTTTTTGGAGTGCATAAGAGGCACCTCCAGGTAGAAGAAAGTAGAAGAAGGGCTCGCATTGAGCAAAAGCGACAGAGGGAAAGGTGGATAGCAAAGCGCTAATCAACCAACCAGTGTGGCCAGTAGCTCGGAATGGGGGAACATCATTCTTATGAGGCAGACGGGTGTTCCGGGACAAGAACAGGTCCACCGAAAGAAGAATAAGGCATAGCGGAGATAGCGGGTTAAGAAAAAAGTATAGTTTTTGGACAAGCGTCCGAGAGAAGGTAGAGAATTGTCCCTATTAAACACAGCGCAGTCTGAAGGACCACCTGCGATATTAATCCGACAAGATAAGGTATACACATTTTTAAAATTCACTAGACTCCTAAGAGAACTAGTACGATCATTTTCCTAACGAGTGCATTGACTACGATAAGAAAATCAGACAAAGGTAGACACGACAACTTAAACGTATCATCACAGATACAGACACACAAAAACAACTGTTTTAAGGTAATTTTTCAAAACGGTAGCACCCTAAACACACAAAAATGCCCAATTATAAGCAGTTAAATACAGATACACTGTCCTAATATGCTAAAACAACCGAGAATGTAATAAGATAACAATAAAAAGCAATAGCCTCTCACCACAAAGTTCAACAAAAAACAACGAAAAAAAATGTTTATAAGTTATGTAGATTTAATAGAAAAAGAAAGAAACAATGATGTAGTATAATGTAGGCGACTGCAATAATTCAGAAGAAAAACACATGGAATAGGTAGTCCTAGTCTTTGCAACTGTGAATATGAACTGTTTCTTACAATGGCATAGGTCATGACTCCTATGTTGGCCCAAAGAAAAAAAATCATCCACTCAACATCAGCTAAAACCAATCATAAAAATTCAATGAGTTATTACAACCAAAGTTACGACAATTACCACACAAAATTAAATGACGTAAGAAAAACACTAAAACCCGAATAATATGTAGTAGGAAAAGTTCGAGGGTTGTTAAATAAAACGACAGAGTTATATTTGGGGGTGTAGAGAATGAAGTGATATATAACTAACGGTATGGTCAAGAGAAAGTCATCCAAGAGAAAAAGATAGCTAAATTAAGGTAAGTAAAGTTAAACGTGTAAGAAATTATATACTGTATGAGAGAAGGAATAAGTAATTGAAGATACTAATTGATGGTGAGAAGAGAAAAATATTAGGTAAATCGAGAGGAGAATGGAACGTGAAAAACTTAAGTAGAATTTGGGTCGGCAGAGAATGGCTTAAGGTCTTTAATATGCCACCTGCCTTGGCGTTTTCCTTCAGCATCCTGAAGTTCGTAGATAATGGGACTAATGACACGAGTGACCTTACAAAGAATGAATTTAGGGGCTAATTTTGAAGAGAATTTCTTAGATGCATCCGATAAGACATAATTCTTTTTCCAAACTTGTTCGCCCAAGGCAAAGGAAATATTTCGTTTACGTAAGTTATAATGGTCCTTGCTTTTTTCGTAAGCTTTTAACAAATTTTTTCTAACATCGTTAAAGATAGAAGGTAATGACTGTTGGTCCTTGTCCCAACGTACTTTATCGTCAAATTCAATTACGTTAGTATCGCCAGGCACTAAACCATAGTAACTCCCATCGATTGGGGTATATCTTCAAAAACAAGAAAAGACGGAGTGAATTGGGTTGCTTCGTGTTTAGATGTACGCAAAGCTTGAGCAATTTCAAAGATATGTTCATCCCATGTAGTATGGTCTGAATTAATATAGGAAGAGATAGCGGTAATTAACACTCGATTTACTCTCTCGGTAGGGTTTACTTGGGGGTGATATTTTGCGTTAAACCAAATTTTTTGTACTTTATAACTTTTAACGAAATTCTGAAAATCTTTAGAGATAAATTGTGCACCATTGTCACAAAGAATAATCTGGGGGACACCAAAGATAAGAAAGACATTTTGTTCTAGGAATTTAATTATAGCAACGGAAGTAGCTTTACGTAAGGGTTGCACCATAACAAATTTGGAAAACCAATCGGTAACGACTAAAAGATATTGATTGCCTCTTTTTGATCGAGGGAGAGGTCCTAATAAGTCAAGCGATATTAATTGAAAGGGATAAGATACGCGCTTAAAGTTACCCATTAAACCGGGACGAGCATCTTGTGAACTCTTATGAGAACCACAAATTTTGCAGCTTTTTATGTAGCGACAAACAGATTGCTTAAGTGTAGGCCAGTAATATAATTCAGATATTTTCGCGAGAGTTTTTGTAACACCAAGGTGTGCAGCTAAGGGATCGTCGTGACATAATTTGAGCACCTCACTGCGGTTTGCAGTGGGCACAACGAGTTTCCATTCAGGTATATTCGATATTTTATGTGGGGACGAAGATACAAATTTATACAGTCTATTATTAGTTACACGGAAGGTAGGAAATTTGTCAAGGGTATCGGAAACTTTTCTAATCATATTGAGGTACCAGGTATCAGGAATTAAATTTGGAAGGTTAAGAGAAACAACATCTCGAGATAAGGCATCAGGTACGATATTTAATTTGCCAGGCCTATGCCTAACGTCAAAAGTAAATTGGGATATACGCAAGTTCCATCTTGCCAAACGACCTGCGGGTTGTTTCAAGTTATTAAGCCAAGTGAGTGCTGCACAATCAGTGATTACGGTAAAGTGTGTGCCTTCGACATATCCTCTAAATTTCTCGATGCCAAAGATAACGCCCAATAGTTCTCGTTCGGTAGCAGAATATTTTTGTTCGGCAGAAGTTAAGGCACGGCTCGCATAAGCGATTGGATGTTCTAAACCATTGTTTACCTGGAACAACATTGCACCTAACCCAGTAAGTGAGGCATCGGTTTGTATATAAAACTTATCATCGAAATTTGGAGAGATTAAGATAGGTGCTGAAGTGATTAATGTTTTAATTTGTTCGAAAGCCTGTTGGGATTCTAAATTCCACTCGATAGTTTGGGATTTCTTTTTATTTTTAATTAAAGCGGTAATGGGTGCGGATATAGTTGAAAGATTGGGTAGAAAGATGCGATAATAGCTAATCATTCCAATTAAACGCTTGATTTCGGTAACAGTTTTTGGTGTTTTAAATTTAGTAATAGCATCAACTTTATCAGGATCTGCTCGCAAGCCTGTTCCATCGACAATAAAACCAAGAAATGTGAGGGATGAACGACAAAATTGAGACTTTTCCCAGTTTATCTTAAAACCTGATGCGTTTAAACGTTCTGCAACTTCATCTAATGTGGCGATATGTTCATCGAAAGAACTTGAGATAACTAAGATATCATCTAAAAACACAAAGGCACGTTCTTGATGTAAGATAGGACCTAACGTTTGATCCATAGTACGTTGTAAGGTTTGTGGAGCATTACAGAGACCAAATGGCAAAAAATTATATTCGAAAAGACCTCGGCCTGGGACACAAAAAGCAGTTTTTTGACGAGAAGATAAGTCGAGAGGTATCTGATAAAAAGCTTGTCTAAGGTCGATAGATGAGATAAATTTTGCGTTACGAAGCCGACTTAAAATTGAGTCAGTTCTAGGTAGAGGGTAAGCATCTGAGACAGTCACGGAATTCAACTTTCTGCCATCGAAACAGACACGCCATTCGTCATTCTTTTTCCGAACTAATAATACAGGAGAGGTCCATGGTGAATTTGAAGGAGAGATAACACCAGATTCTAACATTTTGTCTATTTCAGCATGTAAATGCTTTTGTAAGGCAGGCGATAAGGGATATTGACGTTGCTTAAAAGGGAGGGCATCACCTGTAGAGATAACGTGTGTCGCCGTCGTAACACAACCAAGTTCAGAGGTATTAAGTTTGCGAAATTTGTCAATTGTAGCGTTAAGAGTTACATCTTGGGAGTCAGTAAGAGAGATTTTGTTAGATATTCCTGTAGATGCACAGGAGTTCGTTTTAATAGAGGTTTGCCATGAAAAATCCTGGAAGTAAAGTGACAAATTAAAAAGTTTACAGAAATCAACGCCTAGTAGAAAGGGATAAGCTAATGCAAAAACAATCAAAAATAAAACATCACGTTCAAGAGACTCTACACGAATTTTTAACTTAAGGGAACCGGTTACATGTATTTGATTATCGTCAGCTAAATTTATGGAAGTTTTTTCGGGAATAATTTGAATTTTGATATTTTGTTGAGATAATTGATGTAAACCTTCGTTATTTATAAGAGAACATGAAGAATCTGTATCCAATAAAGCAATTACATTTAAGGAACCAATTGAGATAGATAAGTGTGGACGATTATCGAAGGGTTTTTTGACAAGTTGTGAAACAGCGGTAGTCTTTTTATGATAAAAGGAATTGACGGTTTGTAACCACTTAGACCACTCGGCTGGGGTAGTATAGCATAATTCCTCTAAAGGTAAGGCATTTTGTACATTAATAGTAGCGGTATTATTATTAGATAAATTTAATGACGGTACAACGTTAGAAGTAGTTTTATAATTTGAATTTATTGGCGCCTGTGTCCGTTGGATGATTGGTGTTGAGGGCGATTTTGGTTTCTTGAGATATTCACACCTGATTTGAAATATCTCGACGGGAGTTTCCCGATACGTTAGGATTACAGTTGGTGCAGTTAGATTTGTAGATATTTGAGCGACCACAACCATAACAAAAAATATTTCTAGGGTATGTGCAGACAGTATAGCTATGTCCACTTCGCTTGCAGTTCCAACAGGTAAGTGCGTTATTAGTTACGGTAGGAGGAACGTTAAGGGTAGATAGTTTACGGGAAGCTCGAGCTTGGCAAGCTAAATCAGGTTCGAGAAGACCAGATAATTTCTCGGGTGGTGGTCGATATTTGTTAATCCGCGACCTCACTTCTTGAAGAGACCGACATAGGTCTTTAAAGTGGGCTAGCGAAGATATGGGCTGTAATGCCAAACGTTCTGAGAAATAGGGGTTTAAATTTCTAAGTAATTGATCGATAATTTCGGGTTCTGAAGGTTTTTTGTCGAGTCTGCTATATAAAGCTTCTAGTGAGGTAATAAAAGAAACAACATTTTCGTCAGGACCTTGGGTTCGGTTACGTATTTCGTTCCAAAGGTCGTTAATATAGCCATAAGGTAGGAAATCTCGTTTTAAACACGCAACTAACTCTTCCCAGGTAGAAATTTGGTCTCGTATGTTTCTGTACCATATCAACGCTGAGTTTGCGAACAAATCACCAGCTGAGACAAATAGGTCGTGGTCGGTTCACCCGCGAGAGATTTTAAAATCATTGATACGATCAAGAAAAGACGATAGAAAAACCTTCGAATCAAACCCTTCAAAAGTGAGACCCCATTTGTATACAGGTATAGATTTTCCTACAGGTTTGGATGGAACAAGAGCGAGATTTGAAAAGGGTGTCGATATATCTACGTCTGCATTAGGATTAAGTCTTTCGAGAACAATCCCTTCAAGCAATAACACCTCGGACAACAAACTTTGTTTAGCTTGAGTCGCTTGGTCATCGTTATATAAAGATAATGATTCGACACGCTGTTTGACGTGGGTTATTCTTGAAGTCAATCTCCCTAATTCGATATTGGTAGCAGCAGGATCTGTTCTGTTTATTATACCCGATATATCATCTAAAGATAATTTAATTTGCGATACGTTAAAGGGCAGTCGCCAACGGGGTTCTTTAAGATAGAAGTGCCCTTGCATTCTTGTGCCAAGATAGCCCTGAGTTGAGATCTCCTATCATTCTGATTGCTAGCTGCGATGATACTTCTACACTCCAGCTCGTAGATCAATTCGAGGGATTTTAAATGTGATACGTTCATTGTGGATACAATCTTCAAGACACGATATAAGAAATATGCGATTTTGACGCAGATCAAATGATAAAAAACGTTGCAGCTACTTTAAATTAATATGATACGGTATTTAGGAGAGGAACCTTGTTTAGAAACGTCACCGATAAAGAATAATCTGCAATGTTAAGGCGTTAATCGATAAACACACTAAACAAACACATTTAGGGTGTATGAAGGGTAAATCAATGTTCAATTACATACATATTTTGTTGATAAATACAGAAAGGCCTTCCAAATAGAGAAAGGATGGAGGTGATATGTTAGTTAACCTATAAAGAAAACAAGGTATAGTCAAGCACTTCTTAAAAAGGTATAATAACTGATTTTATTTCACCCAGTGTTTTTTTAAACACAAAATTTCCTTGTAAAGGTATAAACCATAATGCGGTTTTTTGAATGTGATATAAAAGTTTCGAAAACCTGTCTTCTAAAGTTAAGGAAGCAACAAAAGTTATATTTATAATAGATAATCGTGTAATAACTGTATTTAAAGGGATCTAAACAAGATAATTGCTTCATAAGGAGATATATCCTTCATAAGTTAGAAGAAAAAAAATCCTTAATTTAGAAAATACACCATAAAATGTATTATTTAGTCAATAACCATAAAAATTCATAGTTTAACCTTAGATAAAAAAGGATAATAAAAGGCAATTTACTTCAATAGCGTTTGTAGCATAAGGTATCTCTAAAACGAGTTTAAATACAGTTACAGGTAAATGACAAACACTTGTTTTATAAACACATGAGATAATTTTAGGTGCAAACATTTTTTATTTAGCAACAAGGGTTATGTTTTACTGATACAAGGTTTTTAACTGTTATATTAAACGATATTTAGGAAAGCAATTAAAAATATTTCTTAATTAATGTACTTACTTGAAACATTGAGGTTAGTAAACATCCATATACAAATTAGCTGTTTTATATAAACACTACACACGCGTTTTAATAGAAACAAGACATATTTTAGGCACTGTAATTATAAACAATATTATTTTTTTCTTAGTTACATTAAGGTAAATAATAGAATGACGTTTTTTTTTTAGATAAAGCTTTTTATTACAATCGCGGTTTTTAATTACGAACGCCACCTGTCAATTCTGAAAATATTCTGGGGGAATATTCCAGAACTGCCAACATGAAATTTAAAGCTTCACAGATATTTTAGGCAAAATAGATTAATAGGAATTCTTGGTTTTGTTTAAATGAAAAAGCCTGTTTAAAATTAATTTTTACCTTCCATAGGTACAGTATCACCTAAATACACACGTTGGGCGCTAAATTCTTATAAGCAAACGGTAGTTAAAATTTAAAAGTTCGATAATTATTACGCCGGTAACGTGATATACGAGACACTACCAACAGTTGGTTGCACTTATTCTTATACAGATTTAGGGCGAGGTCAACTATTGATACGTGTCAGATATTGCGTAATAATACGTAAATTTAAACAATCTCTAACACCAGAATAATGCATGCAAATTTATTAAAGGTTACTCACATCAGGTATTTTGCATTCATCTGCAATTTCCCTCAGTAGGCCTGTAACCACGCATCCGGCTCCTGGAGGAATTAGAGATGGCGTCGACGCTATCGTACGTAAAGAACAACTACAGCTCGGCTCGCTCGCTGCGGTAGACATGGAGGACCTCCACAGGCATGAAGTTCGAAGGTCCTTAGGTGGCGCAAATTGGTACCTATGTAGGGTTTGACAGGAAAAAGGTAAAGGTAGACAGACAAGAGATAATTAGAGAAGGAACTACATAGTTAAACCCTAAGATAGATACGTTACCAGACCATCACACGCACATAACTTCACGATCAAAAGCAAAATGCCACGATTCAGCGCGTCGCCACCACTCCTTGTCTAGTATTGTCCTAACCCTCAAAGGATAAACACACGGCGCAAACTCACTACTATTACGTGCCGGAAGCTCCGCCTAGTCTATTTTAAAAAGGTTCCCGCGTCTCGCGTATTTAAAAATTATGGCGGGAAAACTTCCGTACATTAAAAACTAAACTAAAACAATGTTAAAGTGCAAATTCGGTTTGCACGTAACAAAAAATGACTGAAGTAACGGACTCATGCAGGGATCAGTTAGGCAGGGTAGAACGCGAAGTGAGTAGTATCAAATACAACATGTCAAATTTAACGGGGGATGGTCCCAGATTTTCTACAGGTGAAGTAGCATTGGACCAACACATGAAGTTTTATGGCGATAACAGGGTAAATCCACAAATTTTTATTAATAGTGTAAGAAATCTAGTGGGAAATTTATTTGACGAACAGACTAAACTGAATACGATAAAGGCTTTATTAAAGGACAATGCGGAAGCATGGTACAATTTAGTAGGACAGGACATACACACCTACACGGATTTTGAAGACAGATTTTTAAAGCACTACTGGAGTGACCACAGACAAGACCAGGTACGAGACGACTTAATCACAGGGAAATTTAAGGGAGAATTTTCAGGAAGTAGGAGCAATATGCTATACGCAAGTATAGCATAGCAAAGCAACTGAACCCACCACTGACGGACCGACAAATTATCAAGTATTTATCACGACACTTCGAGGTAGAAGTAAGACAACACGTAGCACTACAGAACATAGTGGACAGAGAAATATTTTTAGAATACCTGCAGAGGTACGACGACGTAAGTAGTGGACGACCTCGGGATAATAGGGAAAGACAGATCAACACAGTTAGGTTTGACAATAGACGGGACAACTATGCTAGAAGGGGGAATAGTTACGGATACCAGCGACAGAATTGGGAACAGAGACGACAATACTTTAGAAGTAATAGTTTAGGAAGGGGACCTGCACCGAGACCGGAAGGAATAGTTCACCGGACATGAGGGGGACTGCTAATACAGACACGGAACGAGTGGAAACGCCTAGGACATACGCTGAGGTGACGGCTAGACCAGGACCAAGTAGGGAAAACAGACCTGGACAGGATTTTTAGAACGCGACAGACCACTAGATTTCAGTGTAAATGTATATGAACATCCAGGTGAATTTTTCAAAATTGAGGAGGAAGTAGAGCCAGAAACTGAGGAAAAATTATGTTTGCCAATTATTAATATAGGAATTTTTGAAAATAATGTAGAAGTATTACTTGATACAGGGGCAGAGGCGAGTTTAATATCGGAGGAATTCGTCAGCAAAATTAGGGATAAGGTTTGTGATAGAATTATGCCTATAAAGCGTAGCCATTTAGTAGCTCCAAATAAAAAGAAGTTTGCTGTAGTAAATAGTGTTGTGGTGCTTAGGATAGATATAGGAGATTTAAGCTGTAAACAGGAGTTTGTAATTGTACCTGGACTGAAGTTTCAGAGCATTTTAGGTGTTGACTGTATGATGCAGTTAGGGGTTTTGATAGATATGGAACGGAAGGTAATAAGGATTAAGGATAGGGTAGTGCCATGGAAGGGCAGTTATGAAGTCACAGAGGATGACACAGGGTTGAGTATTAATGTAGTAGAGGTAGAAGATGATGAAGGTAAACAGATCAACACGATGAGATGTCCAGAGGATAGGAGAGTAGAGGTTCAAGCTTTATTACAAAACATGCAGAATTAGTGGGGTAGAAGCAAGCACAGCGTTAGGCTATGAGCACATATTGAAGTGGATAATTCAGAACCGTTCAACGCAAAGGTTTATCCTATTCCAGCAGCATATCGGGAGCAGGTGAAAGCAGAATTAAATATAATGTTGGAAGATGGCATAATAGAGGTATCAAACACTCATTTCATAAATCCGTTGGTGGTAGTTAAGAAAAAGAATGATAGCATTCGTTTATGTTTAGATGCACGAAAAATTAATCAACGGACCAAACGCAATTCCATTGTCCACCATCCATGGACACACTTTTGACGAGATTAAGTGGCAAGTTTATTTTTAGTAAATTAGATTTAAGGAATTCATTCTGGCTGATTCCATTACACAAAGATTCTAGAAGGTACACAGGATTTTCCGTAGAGGAAAATCTATAATTTTAAGGTAGTACCGTATGGTTTGTCAACGTCAAGTGCAGCATTAATTAAGGCAATGCAAGCAATTTTAGGAGCATATGAGCAATTCTGCATACACTATGTGGATGATATTTTGATTTTAGTGAAACTGAGGAACAACATTACTCTCATTTAGAACGGATATTATTAGAGCTTAAATTAGCAGGATTGAGACTGAATATAGAAAATGTGAATTTTTTCAAAACTGTTAAATTTCTGGGGTATGTGGTGAACACTCAAGGTATGTGTATCGATAAGGAAAGATTGTTCGAACTTTTGACATATCCGAGACCTAATAACATTAGGAAATTAAGAGCTTTTTGGGGTCCTTAACTTTATAAAAGTTTGTACCGGGATTTGCTGAAAAAGCGAGTCCATTGTTTAAACTTCTGAAGAAGGGAGTAAGATGGAGTTGGACGGAAAGTCAAGAGGCAGCATATCTAACACTGTTGGAACAATTTCACGACCAACTAATTTTGAGGCATCCCAGATTTGATGTAGGTTTCGTACTGAGGACGGATGCATCGGATAGTGCTTTAGCAGCAGAGTTGTACCAAGTACAAGAGGGGGAAGAGGTGCCCATATCTTTTGTTTCACGCACACTGAAGCCGCATGAAGTAAATTACACGATTAGTGAAAAGGAGATGGCTGCAGTGGTGTTTGGGGTTACAAAGTTAAAATTTTTTTTGATTGGAAGACATTTTGTAATCGAAACGGATCATTCGGCGTTGTGTGCGTTGATGAATACAAGATTTTCTAACAATCGAGTATATCGGTGGGGGCTGTTACCTCAGGAGTTTGACTTTGAGATTAAATATATTAAGGGAGAAAACAATTTTATAGCAGACGCGTTTAGTAGAAACCGAGACAAAGATAACAAAAGACCGTGTGACATCATGATTGCCATGAACAGTCTACTACAAAATGATTCAGTTTATGGAGAAGAGGAGATCTTGAGGAACCAGAGGCAGAGTGAGGAGTTACAGATTATTAGAACGAAGTTAGAAAACGAACCGGGATTTAAAAACTTCCATATGATAAACGGATTTTTGTGTAAAAAAATTCAAGACTTGGAAGTGTATGTAGTGGATAGGGTACAAGCAAAATTAATTATCAAAGATCTGCATTTAAGATATGGTCACATAGGGATCCGAAAGACATGGTTAATTTTTAGGGAAACGTTTTTTTCAACTAAAGACTTAGGATTAGTAAAGTCAGTCATCAACACTTGTCACTTATGTACTTTAGGAAAGTACAAAAATAGTACGAGTCAAGATGTGGTACAAAGTATACACGTACAAAATCCCCTGGACTTAGTTGCTATTGATTATTTGAGTAATCTAGTCAGAAGTACAAAGGGACACAAACCTGTGCTGATTGTGACTGATGTGTTTTCGAAATTTACCAAATTATATCCCACTCGGGATTGTAACACAGTCGGAACAAACAAGAAATTGGAACAATTTTGTAGGGAAGTAGGAACTTTTAAACGAGTATTAGCAGACAATGCTACTTATTTTAATAATCAAAGATTTAGGATTATTGGGAGAGGCAAAACATTAAAGTGGTGTTTTGCAGCATAAGGCATCCTCAAGCTAATCCAGCTGAGCGATATATTCAAGAGACAGTTAAATTCTTGCGTTTGGCTTCACATAGGAATCATCGTTTATGGGAGGACAATTTGTCCAAGGTTGAATCTTTTATCAATGAAACCCCTAGTACCGTGACAGAAACCAGTCCCATTATGCTGATCAAGCAACAGTATCCCGAAAGACCATGGCGAAAATTTGCAGATAACAAATGGTTTCAGAGAATGTTGGAGAAACCGTAGCTTAATAGTTACGGTAAATGCTAATAAGGTGGGTTATTTCACAGCCCACATGGACTGAAATAATCGATAATAAAGAATATCAATTTGCACCAATAAGAACAGGTTAGATAAAGACAGATAATATGCGCAAGACCGAGACACATATAGTAAAAGGCGTGAGTGGAGCAACGTCATTGGGTTCCGATTGGTTGAAAATAAAAGGCAAAATTGAGAGGTAAAAATAACATTTCTGTATAAAATTTAATTAGTTATTCTCGGACATGTTTGCGTGCCGTGTGAGAATTTCTGAGATTTAACTGGTGCGAGTGCAAATTTCGTAAAAATCGCATGCCGGGCTGCGGAATGGGAACCTAGAATGAGGAAATTCTAGAAACTGGCTGTTTTGGGGACAAGACCGAGAGACAGGCTAACCTCTATATATACCCAGGTTAATATGAACAAGCTCTCTTAGATCTGCGACTTGATTCAATGCGTTAAACAGTGCTTTTTAGTTTTCCGAGTTTGATAGAATAATTTAAAGTTTGCTCGTATATTTTGGTGATTTAAAACAGTTTGTGCTTTACGTGCTACAATGAATGTATTTTAGTGCACTTAGAAAAGAAGATACAAGGTAATAAAGTTTAGAATCACTGTACCAATTAGTAAAATTTACAACGACAACTGAATACACAATAGTAGGCAGTTTTGGCGTATATTTGTGAAAGATGTATGAATTTCTTTGCTATTTTTCGGGGGTGTCAATAATTAAATGATTCGTAAACGTGTCTGGATCCACAAAACAAGCTTCAGATATACACAAATGAGTTCCGGAAAAGCACTGAAACTACTTTAGATGAATGGTGATGTAGAAAATTTTAAAGGCGACCAGCAATACGAGGACCTAAACATAACCCAGTTGGATTGGTGTGATTAACAGAGGACGATGTACATTGGGGCCACGAGTGCATTAACCTTCAGGTAACTTATGCTTTGTTGTTGGATTTTGATATTTTGGTGTGTGTTGAATAACTTTATAATTGATTTACTTAAAATGGACAGTAGTGAAATTGTACTAACAATAAAATTTTAATTTTAAGGTGAAATATGCTTGTTTAAGTAGAAAGGGGTATTTAGTATTGATGTTCTGGATTATGATGAAAATTTGGGTGTCTTTGAGCTCAATTAGACGAACCTGGTTAATTAACGTAAAGGGGTGGTAGATGCTCCCTTTGTACTCAGACTCAGGTCTGCATATATTGTTATAGTAATTAGTAGGCATCCTACAAGGACTTTAATTCTGGATGCACATTAAAATGATAACAGATTTAATCTTGAAATTTTCTGATACTGAAATTTATGCTGAATTTTAATTTTGAAATTTTAATGTATTGTTAATATTGATGTAAATAGAGTTAACGTTGATGTTTTTGGTAGGAATGTGTTTGTTTTTTTATGAAAGAGGATGAAGGTTTAACTAGGTGAGCAGCCGAGGCGGAAAAGAGTAAAGAGGCGAGTAACAGAAGAAAGTCAACGGACCAGTTAAATTAATAGCTTTTTGTAGGTTTCACAGCATTCTTGACGCCCAATTCGTGAGGCTCGATTCTAATACAGGAAATCACAGCAATATATATATATATATATATTTTAAATATATATATTTAAAATATACATATATTTAAAAAATATATATATATATATATATATATATATATATTGAATTAAGTAACAATGAAATATATATATATATATATATATTTAAGAGAAAAGTAGGTTTAATGAGTCTTAAATTAAACAAAGTAAAAAGGAATTATTGGCAAGTGACTCAAATTCAGCCACGAGGGCATCCTGTCGACGCGTTTCGCCCTAATTGGGGCTCATCAGGACAGGAGTAGCAAAGTTGTAAAATTTAACACAGACACCTTATGGGTAGTACAGCATCACCTAGCTCACAATTTGTGTCTTCGTGTCGTTTCACCTGACATCGCAAGTTTTAACAACAGTCGACACGGAGGAGATCCGGCTCAACTGCCTTTTCCCATAGCCAAAAGTTATATTTAAGAGAAAAGTAGGTTTAATGAGTCTTAAATTAAACAAAGTAAAAGGAATTATTGGCAAGTGACTCAAATTCAGCCACGAGGGCATCCTGTCGACGCGTTTCGCCCTAATTGGGGCTCATCAGGACAGGAGTAGCAAAGTTGTAAAATTTAACACAGACACCTTATGGGTAGTACAGCATCACCTAGCTCACAATTTGTGTCTTCGTGTCGTTTCACCTGACATCGCAAGTTTTAACAACAGTCGACACGGAGGAGATCCGGCTCAACTGCCTTTTTCCATAGCCAAAAGTTATATTTAAGAGAAAAGTAGGTTTAATGAGTCTTAAATTAAACAAAGTAAAAAGGAATTATTGGCAAGTGACTCAAATTCAGCCACGAGGGCATCCTGTCGACGCGTTTCGCCCTAATTGGGGCTCATCAGGACAGGAGTAGCAAAGTTGTATATATATATATATATATATATATATATATATAGTTTTGCATTAGACTACCGCCCGATAGAGGCGCTGTTCTTATTCTGAACGCGTGCGTCTATTAAAAATCGCACGTTTTCAGAGTTAAGCACCCTCGCTCTGGTCAGTACTTGGGTGGGTGGACACAGTTTTTTTAGGAGCGTACATATACATATAGCAGTTGCAGGACCGTGTAGCACATCTCGACATGCACCAAAATAATTATTTAACAATCCTGTACACGAGTTCAATGTAAATTTCGGTGCTGCATGTGATTTTCGCTTGACATACATTTTATTTATTATACCTGTTGATGGTTGCAAGACGCCGACACAAAGGAGGGTTACTTATAATCGCAGAAGAGAGTGCTTGCTATTATGTAATGATTATACGACTAATTGCTCGTTTTTCAGTCTACTTTTCGGCTGTCGTTTATTACATTTTTGAGTAATTTTAAGAAAACGCGGAGTTTGAATATTTGCAAGATGCATTTTCATGAGCACTTTACAACCTGGAACGCAACATTTCCATATAAAGTTGGGGTTGGGTAATTTAATAAAAATTACAAAGTCAAGGAAAACTACGATATTCCAGCGTAAAAAGAAAAAAAGGACAACCACACGCGGTGTGTTCCCAAGCGGTCACCCACCCAAGTACTGACCGTGCTCAACGTTGCTTAACTGCGGTCACCGGAGGAGAAGCTGTGCTTTTCAACATGCTATCGTCATCGTCTATACTTAATGTCGCGTTACGTGTATGTAAAGTGCTTATGAGAATGCATCTAGCAAATATTCAAACTCCGCGTTTTCTTAAAATTACTCAAAAATGTAATAAACGACAGCCGAAAAGTAGACTGAAAAACGAGCAATTAGTCGTATAATCATTACATAATAGCAAGCACTCTCTTCTGCGATTATAAGTAACCCTCCTTTGTGTCGGCGTCTTGCAACCATCAACAGGTATAATAAATAAGATGTATGTCAAGCGAAAATCACATGCAGCACCGAAATTTGCATTGAACTCGTGTACAGGATTGTTAAATAATTATTTATGTGCATGTCGAGATGTGCTACACGGTCCTGCAACTGCTATATGTATATGTACGCTCCTAAAAAAACAGTGTCCACCCACCCAAGTACTGATCAGAGCGAGGGTGCTTAACTCTGAAAACGTGCATCTCTAATAGACGCACGCGTTCAGAATAAGAACAGCGCCTCCATCGGGCGGTAGTCTAATGCAAAATTATATATATATATATATATATATATATATATATATATATATAATTGTGTTGAAATTAGCAGGTTTTAGGTCGGCTGGTAATAAAGAAAACTCTTGTTTATGGCCTACATTTTCGCATATATTTTTATGCTTGATCACAGGCAATAACTAAAACGTACAAACTATTAACAAACTACTAAAGTGAATAAAATAACTACTTACAGTGAGGGTATTTACATTAGCTTATTCTGAAGAATTTTTAGAACAATTTTCTTTAATAATTAAAAATAAATAATGTGTATATATAAAAAATTTTGATGAAATAAAATATTGGTTTGATATAAGTAAAAGTCAATTTTGATTAAACGATTTTTATATATATCTTGATCTTTTTGTTTAACTTGCATGTGTGTATGTATGTTATGTATATATTAATTTTTTTTTTTTTTTGGTTTTAATTTTTAATACGATACATATAATAGCGTCCTCATGTGTATGTTTATATTAGGAGGAGGGTGAATATTGAATGTATCATATTGGTGGGTGTTTTGTGTATTGTGAGTATTTATTTTGTGTCTGTGTGTGTGTGTGTGTCTCTGTGTGTGTGTGTGTATATGTGTGTGTGTGTGTGTGAGAGAGAGAAAGGGAGAGCGAGAGAAGGTGTGGGTTTGTAGGTGGGTGTGTGTGTATATGTGAGTGTGCTTTTTATTATAGTTAGATGTACTTAAGAATGCACTTGTAAAATCAATTCTTAGACTTATTGTTTTTTATATTTTTCTTTAAAGTTTAAAAGGTATGAGTATATACTGCTCAGACTATCAATATCACTTTTTGTATTTAATGAATTTGAATTTCTATAAATATGGCACATTTCTAAAAATGTTCTTTTAAATTTGTTAATTTCTATTTGTAAAATTTGTGGATTTTTGAAATTTATTTTATGTTCATCATTAAGTGTGTGTATTGCAAGGGCACATGCTTTAGGTTTAACTTTTATATCGCTTTTATGTTGTATGATTCTTTGTTTTAAATTTTGAGATGTTTGGCCAATATATGAACGATCACAATCTAAACAATTTAATTTATAAATTACATTTCTTTGTTGCAATTCATTGGTTTTGTCTTTAAGTTTGGAAAATAATTTATTTATAGAATTTAAGTTTTTTTTAGCAATGTTGATATTAAGGTTTTTAAATATGTTAATAATTTTATGTGTCAGTCCTTGTATGTATGGAAGAGATTTATAGATTTGGTTATGAATGTTGTTGTTTGTATTATCAAGTTCTATTTTTGGTAATTTGTCTATGTCCTTGGTTGTATAATAAATTGTTTATTAAAGAATTAGGGTAGTTGTTATTTTTTAAAAGCTTATTCAGTATTTTTAAATTTTTTTGGTATAAAGTAGGATGTGATATATGTTTAATTCTATTTTTAATCCTAAAATAAAGTTAATTTTATATCAAATGAGTGGTACGAGTGATAATTTATATAGCGTCCAGAGCTAGTGGGTTTGATATACCAGTCAGTAATTATTTGATTATTGTTTTGTCTGATAACAAGAGTATCTAAAAATAGTACCGAGTTGTTACTTTCAGTTTCTATTGTGAATTTTATGTTTTCGTTATATTTGTTGAATGTTTCTAAGGTGTAGTCTATTTTATCTTTTGGAATAGCGGTTAGTATGTCGTCTACAAATTTTTGATAAATGGTAATTTAAATGTAAGATTAGGTATGATTTTATCTAAAAGTGTATTCATTATAATTTCTGCTATGATCGGACTTAAGTTAGATCCCATTGGACATCCTGTAGTTTGTTTATAGAAAGATTTATTATAGCAAAAGTAATTGTTGGTAAAAATAAAATCTATGATGTCTAAAAATATGGTTTTAGGTATATTACAATTTTGTTTAATGCTATTCCAAATATTTTCTATGTTGTTTAAGACTAAAACTTTTGGTATGTTGGTGAATAGTGATACAACATCTAAGCTGATTATTATGTAACCATCAGGTAACTTAATATTACTTATAAATTCAACAAACTCAAAAGAATCTTTGACATTGTAAATGTTTTTGGTTATTGATTTTTGTAAAATTTCTGAAATAAATTATTATATTATGATATTATGATATTTTACCAAATCTAACTAAAAAAATTAATATATACATAACATACATACACACATGCAAGTTAAACAAAAAGATCAAGATATATATAAAAATCATTTAATCAAAATTGACTTTTACTTCTATCAAACCAATATTTTATTTCATCAAAATTTTTTATATATACACATTATTTCTTTTTAATTATTAAAGAAAATTGTTCCAAAAATTCTTCAGAATAAGCTAATGTAAATACCCTCACTGTAAGTAGTTATTTTATTCACTTTAGTAGTTTGTTAATAGTTTGTACGTTTTAGTTATTGCCTGTGATCATGCATAAAAATATTTGCGAAAATTTAGACCATAAAAAAGAGTTTTCTTTATTACCAGCCGACCTAAAACCTGCTAATTTCAACACAATTATATATATATATATATATATATATATATATATTGCTGTGATTCGCTTCGGATATTCGCCTCTTGACTCTTTCCGCATCGGCTGCTCACCTAATTAAAACTTTCATCCTCATTCATAAAAAAAACAAATACATTCCTACCACAAACATCAACGTTAACTCTATTTACATCAATATTTATAATACATTAAAATTTCAAAATTAAATTTCAGCATAAATTTCAGTATCATAAAATTTCAAAATCAAATTTGTCATCATTTTAAATTTGCATCCAGAATTAAAGTCCTTGTAGGATGCCTACTAATTAATTTAACAATATTAGCAGACGTGAGTCTGAATAAAAGGGAGCATCTTCCACCCCTTTACTTTAATTAAACAGGTTCGTCTAATTGAGCTCAAAGACAAACCCAAATTTTCATCATATTCAAGAACATAAATACTAAATACTCCTTTCTACCTAAACAAGGAAATTTCATCTTAAAATTAAAATTTTGTTGTTTGTACAAATTCACTATTGTCCATTTTAAGTAAACCAATTATAAAGTTATTCAACACACACCAAAACATCAAAAATCGAACAACAAAGCATAAGTTACCTGAAGGTTACTGCACTAGTGGCTTCAATGTACATCGTCCTTGCTAATTTCACCATTCCAACTGGGTTATGTTTACGGCTTCCGATTCTGAACGCTTATAAAATTTTCTACACCACCATTCATCTAAAATTGTTTCAGGGCTTCTCAGAGCTCATCTAAGTATATCAATATCTTGTTTTGTAGATCCAATCACGATTACGAATACCATTTAATTATTAACACCCCCGAAAAATAGCAAAGAAATTTATACTTCTTTCACGCTATACGCCAAAACTGCCTACTTTTGTTTATTCATTTATCGTTACAATTTTGAGAGTTGGTACAGTAATACTCACACATCTAACTAAATTTTATTACCTTGTATCGTAGCACGTAAAGAGCAAACTGTTTTAAAGTATTTAATAATCACCAAAATAGACGAGCAAACTGTTTACATCAAAGTCGAAAATCTAAGAGCACTTTTTAAAGCATCGAATAATCAAACAAATCTAAGAGAGCTCCACTCCTATCAACACGAGTTTATATAATCGCTTGCCCGTACGTCAGTCTAGTCCCGAAAACGGACAGTTTTCAGAATTTTGTCATTCTATGTTCCCATCTCGACCGCCCGTGCGTCGGTTCTACAAAATTTGCACACGCGCCAGTTGAAAATCTCAGAAAATTTCCACACGGCACGCAACGTCTGAGAATACCTAATTAAATTTTATACAGAAATCGTTGTTTCTACCTCTCATATTTGCATCTTATTTTCAACCAATCGTGACCCTCGTGACCTTGCTCAAATCCCGCCTTTAATTATTCGTGTCTCTGTCTTGCGCATATTCTCTTTCCTTTTCTAACCTGTTTTTAGTGGTGCACATTGATATTCTTTATTATCGATTATTTCAATCCACGTGTATTCTTATCTGGGTTAAATAACCCCGTATCTAGCCTTCCCGTGAATATTAAGCGACAGTTTCTCCAAGATTCTCTGTAACCATTTGTTATCTGCAGAATTTACGCAGAACGTGTCTTTTAAATAAAGGCTGTTTTGTATTTCGTGCTAAAGCATCCGACCGTTTCCAATATCCGTAGAATCGACATGTTTATCTAAACAAATTAAACTGAAATTGCCTTTTAAAAGTACGCAGGTGTGTTCAAACGTAACATTTTAAATAACCCTTTACGATTTGACTATTATTGGATTTTTACAAGCTTTTATGCTTATTATATGTTACTAATGGTTCAATTAACTCCAATTAAAATAATACCCTTTTATTTTTAGTGAATCCTAATTAAATATTCAATTATTATTAGTACATTTTGTTTTAATACTCGTTACTTAAACTTGAATTAATTAATATAAATTTTGCACGTAATTTCCATTTGTTTCTTTACTTGGAATAATTAAATTACACGTTGAGCATTTTTAATTCTGCTTCTTTTTATAGAAATCGTCATGTAAATAATTTAAATCCCTTATTTTTAATGACACGACTGAATTTTTATGCTCCACGGTTTTTTTAATAAAGCGTATTATCTAATAAAATTCCTTATACACGGTGATTAAAATTATTTGATGTAATTAATTAATTTTCCACCCTGGTCTAAATATGAGTAATATATTTCATTGTTACTTAATTCAATATATATATTTTATATATATATATGTTGCTGTGAAAACACACCATTATCCTTAAATCTAATGTTTTTAAATCGAGCCCCACAGATTGGGCGTCAAATTTGCTGTGAAACCTACAAAGTTATTAAATTACCTGGTCCGTTGACTTTCTTCTGTTAATCGCCTCGGCTGCTCCCCTAGATAACTTTCATCCTCATTCATAAAAAAAAACAAACACATTCCTACCACAAACACGAACGTTAACTCTATTTACATCAATATTCACAATACATTAAAATTTCAAAATTAAAATTCAGCATAAATTTTAGTATCAAAAATTTTCAAGATTCAATTTATTACCATTTAAATGTGCATCCTGAATTACAGTCCTTGTTGGATGCCTACTAATTAATATAACAATATATGCAGACCGGAGTCTGAGTATAAAGGGAGCATCTACCACCCCTTTACGTTAATTAACCAGGTTCGTCTAATTGAGCTCAAAGACATACCCAAATTTTCATCATAATCCAGAACATCAATACTAAATACCCCTTTCTACTTAAACAAGCAAATTTCATCTTAAAATTAAAATTTTATGGTTAGTACAATTTCACTAATGTCCATTTAAAGTAAATCAATTATAAAGTTATTCAACACACACAAAAATGTCAAAGTTCAAACAAAATAGTATAAATTACCTGAAGGTTACTGTACTCGTAGCTTCAAGGTACATCGTCCCCTTTATTAATCACACCATTCCAACTGGGATATATTTACAGCTTGTGATTCTCAATGCTTTTCAAATTTTCTCCATCACCATTTATTTGAAGTTGTTTCTGGGCTTTTCCGGAAATCATCTGTGTATATCTGACCCTTGTCTTGTGGATCCAGACACATGTATGAACCATTTAATCATTAACACCTCCGAAAAATAGCAAAGAAATTCATACTTCTTTCACCAATATACGCCAAAACTGCCTACTAATGGGTATTCATTTGTCGTTGTAAATTTTGACTAATTAGTACATTGATACTAACTTTATTACCTTGTATCTAAGTGCACTAAAGTACATTCATGTTAGCACGTAAATAACAAACTGCTTTAAATCACCGAAATCTACGAGCAAACTTTAAATTATTCTATCAAACTAAAAGCACTGTTTAAAGTATTGAATCAAATCGCGGATGTCAGAGCTTTTAACGCATCGAATAGTCAAAAGTCTAAGAGAGCGAAATTCATATTACCACCGGTATATATAGCGGATAGCCGGCACGTCGCTTTTGTCCTCAAAACAGACAATTCTAAAGAATTTCACATTCTCGTTTCCCATTCCGTCGCTCGCGCGTCGGTTTTTACGAATTTTGTATTTGCCAGTTGAAAATCTCAGAAATTCTCACACGGCACGCAAAGTCTGGCAATAACTAATTGGCTTTTATACAGAAATCGTTGTTTCTACCTCTGATATTTGCATCCTATTTTCAACCAATTGTGACCCTCGTGACGTTGCTTAAATCACGCCTTTTACTATATGTGTCTTTGCTTGACGCATTTTCTCTTTCCTTTTCTAACCTGTTCGTATTGGTGCAAATTGATATTCTTTATTATCGATTATTTTAGTCCACGTGTAGTGTGAAATAACCCACCTTTAGCATTTCTTGTAACTATTATGCTACGGTTTCTCCAAGATTCTCTGAACCATTAATTATCTGCAAAATTTACGCCGAATGAGCTTTTTAAACTATGCAGGTGTTCAAAACATAATATTAATTCTCAGAGCTTTATTACATGGTATTTTATTGGGTTTCTACAAGTTTCTATAGATATTATCTGTTACTAACGATTCAATTAACTTCAATTAAAAATAATACCCTTTAATTTTTAGTGAATCCTAATTAAATATTCAATTATTATCTGTACGTTTTGTTTAATACCGGTTACTTGAAATAGAGTTAATTAATATAAATTTTGCACATAATTTCCATTTGTTTCTTTCTTAGGAATAATTAAACTACACGCAGAGCTTTTTAATACTGTTTCTTTTGATATAAAGCATCTTGTACATGATTTAAATCTCTTATTTTAATGAAACGACCGAATTTATTTATGCGTCATGGTTTTAATAAAGCGTATTATCTATATATATATATATATATATATATATATATATATATTACTCATATTTAGACCAGGGTAGAAAATTAAATAATCACATCAAATAATTTTAATCACCGTGTATAAGGAATTTTATTAGATAATACGCTTTATTAAAACCATGACGCATAAATAAATTCGGTCGTTTCATTAAAATAAGAGATTTAAATCATGTACAAGATGCTTTATATCAAAAGAAACAGTATTAAAAAGCTCGGCGTGTAATTTAATTATTCCTAAGAAAGAAACAAATGGTAATTACGTGCAAAATTTATATTAATTAACTCTATTTCAAGTAACCGGTATTAAACAAAACGTACAAATAATAATTGAATATTTAATTAGGATTAACTAAAAATTAAAGGGTATTATTTTAATTGAAGTTAATTGAATCGTTAGTAACAGATAATATCTATAGAAACTTGTAAAAACCCAATAAAATACCATGTAATAAAGCTCTGAGAATTAATAGTATGTTTGAACACCTGCGTAGTTTAAAAAAGCTCATTCCGCGTAAATTTTGCAGATAACTAATGGTTCAGAGAATCTTGGAGAAATCGTCGCATAATAGTTACGAGAAATGCTAAAGGTGGGTTATTTCAAGTCCACATGGACAGAAATAATCGATAATAAAGAATATCAATTTGCACCAATACGAACAGGTTAGAAAAGGAAAGAAAATGCGTCAAGCAAAGACACATATAGTAAAGGCGTGATTTAAGCAACGTCACGAGGGTCACAATTGGTTGAAAATAGGATGCAAATATCAGAGGTAGAAACAACGATTTCTGTATAAAAGCCAATTAGTTATTTCCAGACTTTGCGTGCCGTGTGAGAATTTCTGAGATTTTCAACTGGCGAGTACAAAATTCGTAAAAACCGACGCGCGAGCGACGGAATGGGAAACGAGAATGTGAAATTTTTAGAATTGTCTGTTTTGAGGACAAAAGCGACGTGCCGGCTATCCGCTATATATACCGATGGTAATATGAATTTCGCTCTCTTAGACTTTTGACTATTCGATGCGTTAAAAGCTCTGACATCCGCGATTTGATTCAATACTTTAAACAGTGCTTTTTAGTTTGATAGAATAATTTAAAGTTTGCTCGTAGATTTCGGTGATTTAAAACAGTTTGTTATTTACGTGCTAACATGAATGTACTTTAGTGCACTTAGATACAAGGTAATAAAGTTAGTATCACTGTACTAATTAGTCAAAATTTACAACGACAAATGAATACCCATTAGTAGGCAGTTTTATGTATATTGGTGAAAGAAGTATTAACTTTTGCTATTTTTCGGGGTGTTAATGATTAAATGGTTCATAAATGTGTCTGGATCCACAAAACAAGGGTCAGATATACACAGATGAGTTCCGGAAAAGCCCAGAAACAACTTCAAATAAATGGTGATGGAGAAAATTTGAAAAGCGTTGAGAATCAGAAGCTGTAAATATATCCCAGTTGGAATGGTGTGATTAATAAAGGGGACGATGTACCTTGAAGCTACGGTTCAGTAACCTTCAGGTAATTTATACTATTTTGTTTGAACTTTGACATTTTTGTGTGTGTTGAATAACTTTATAATTGATTTACTTTAAATGGACATTAGTGAAATTGTACTAACCATAAAATTTTAATTTTAAGATGAAATTTGCTTGTTTAAGTAGAAAGGGGTATTTAGTATTGATGTTCTGGATTATGATGAAAATTTGGGTATGTCTTTGAGCTCAATTAGACGAACCTGGTTAATTAACGTAAAGGGTGGTAGATGCTCCTTTGTACTCAGACTCCGGTCTGCATATATTGTTATATTAATTAGTAGGCATCCAACAAGGACTTTAATTCAGGATGCACATTTAAATGGTAATAAATTGAATCTTGAAAATTTTTGATACTAAAATTTATGCTGAATTTTAATTTTGAAATTTTAATGTATTGTGAATATTGATGTAAATAGAGTTAACGTTCGTGTTTGTGGTAGGAATGTGTTTGTTTTTTTTTTATGAAGGAGGATGAAAGTTATCTAGGGGAGCAGCCGAGGCGATTAACAGAAGAAAGTCAACGGACCAGGTAATTTAATAACTTTGTAGGTTTCACAGCATTCTTTGGCATCCAATTCGTGAGGCTCGATAAAAAGACAAGAACACAGCAAATTTGGCGACCCAAAAGTGAGGCTCGAGTTCCAAATAAAATTTTTGTGATTTTATTCCAGGAAACTGGCGATCCGAAAGAGAGTTTTTGTGTGTGTATAAATGTAGGAGTATTTTAGAGTGTGTGTGAGTGATTTGAACGTATGCAGAGAAAGGAGTGGTTAAGGAGTCAAGGAGTGGAAATTGGAAGTGACGATAGTGCATTGTGTGAAAAAAATACGAAAATGGAAGAAGCTGGAGGCAGTAGAGATCAGTCGAGGACGGAATCAGGGGATCAAGGTAACGAGATGATAATGAGAATGCTAGAGAGGATGAACGAGGAATCCAACCGAAAATTTGACCAATTAAATCAGGAATTAGGGGATAAAATAGAAAAATCGACGAGAGAATTTACAGAATTTAAAAATAGTCTTACCGTGAAACTGGGGGAAGTAAAAAATGGGGTTGATAGAAATAGAGACAGGGACACGGCATAAATACAAGGAGGACGTACGCACAGGTGGTAGAAGCACAGCCCGAACCGAGTAGGGAAAACAGACCTGGACAGGATTTTTAGAACGCGACAGACCACTAGATTTCAGTGTAAATGTATATGAACATCCACGTGAATTTTTCAAAATTGAGGAGGAAGTAGAGCCAGAAACTGTAGAAAAATTATGTTTGCCAATTATTAATTTAGAAATTTTTGAGAATAATGTAGAAGTATTACTTGATACAGGGGCAGAGGCGAGTTTAATATCGGAGGAATTCGTTAGCAAAATTAGGGATAAGGTTTGTGATAGAATTATGCCTATAAAGCGTAGCCATTTAGTAGCTCCAAATAAAAGGAAGTTTGCTGTAGTAAATAGTGTTGTGGTGCTTAGGATAGATATAGGAGGTTTAAGCTGTGAACAGGAGTTTGTAATTGTACCTGGACTGAAGTTTCAGAGCATTTTAGGTGTTGACTGTATGGTGAAGTTAGGGGTTTTGATAGATATGGAAAGGAAGGTAGTAAGGATTAATGATAGGGTAGTGTTATGGAAGGGCAGTTATGAAGTCATAGAGGATGACACGGGGTTGAATATTAATGTAATAGAGGTAGAGGATGATGAAGTAAAACAGATCAACACAATAAGATGTCCAGAGGATAGGAAAGTAGAGGTTCAAGCTTTAATACAAAAACATGCAGAAGTAGTGGGGATAGAAGCAGCATATCAGGAGCAGGTGAAGGCGAAATTAAGTAAAGATGGCAAGTTTGTTTTTAATAAAGTTAATTTAAGGAATTCATTCTGGCGGATTCCATTACATAAGAATTCTAGAAGGTACATAGGATTTTCCGTAAAGGGAAAAATCGATAATTGTAAAGTAGTATCGTTTGGTTTGTCGGCAGAAAAGGAAATGATAATGAATAAGAAACAGACAAGTGTAGGGACTGAAGAAGAAGCAATATTTAAGAGTGAGGATAATAGGGATAAGGTTATTATAGGTGAGATAATAGGGATGATAAGTATAGATATAGAAGGGGGAGAAATAGGGATGAAGAGTATTAGGATGGTGAGGAGAAAGACTTGGAGGGTCAAGAAGAGAGTTAGATTTAAATAGGATAGGGATAAAATAGGTGTAGATAGAAGAGTAGAAGTAAGTGTTTATAGAAAATAAAGCTAGGTATAGGATAAATATGGGAGATAATTAGGAATAGGTTTAGGATTAGAATAAAGAGTAAATGTAGGAAAAAAATAAGATAGGTTAAGTATTGATATTTCATATAAGATTAGTGGAGAGGTAGGAATAGAGTAAGAATAGGATAGGTATATAGGATTAGGTAGGATGAAGTAAAGTATAGTGAAGATTAGTTAAAAGTTAGGAATAGGATAGGTATATAGGATGTATATAGGATTAGATGGATAAGTAGGAGGCAGTTAGGGATAGTTTCAGTTTATAGAATTAGGTGAGAGTTAGGAATAGGATAGGGATATAGGATAGGTGTAAATAATTTTTTTGATTGGATAAGGTAGGTAAGTTAGATAGATAAGGATAGAGAAAGATAGGCAATTTTTTTTATAATATTTTTTTGTCTAAATGCTTTATATTTGCATTCAAATAAGTGGGATTATTTGTATTCAAATAGGGGGAAAATGCTCATATTTAGACCAGGGTAGAAAATTAAATAATCACATCAAATAATTTTAATCACCGTGTATAAGGAATTTTATTAGATAATACGCTTTATTAAAACCATGACGCATAAATAAATTCGGTCGTTTCATTAAAATAAGAGATTTAAATCATGTACAAGATGCTTTTTATCAAAAGAAACAGTACTAAAAAGCTCGGCGTGTAATTTAATTATTCCTAAGAAAGAAACAAATGGAAATTACGTGCAAAATTTATATTAATTAACTCTATTTCAAGTAACCGGTATTAAACAAAACGTACAGATAATAATTGAATATTTAATTAGGATTCACTAAAAATTAAAGGGTATTATTTTAATTGAAGTTAATGGAACCATTATTAATAATAGAATAAGCATAAAAGCTTGTGAAAACCCAATAATAGTCAAATCGTAGAAGGGTATTTAAAATGTTACGTCTGAACACACCTGCGTATTTTTAAAAGGCAATTTCAGTTTAATTTGTTTAGATAAACAAATCGATTCTAAGGATATTGGAAACGGTCGGATGCTTTAGCACGAAATACAGAACACCTGCGTATTTTAAAAAAGCTTGTACGGCGAAAATTTGCAGATAACAAATGGTTTTAGAGAATGTTGGAGAAACCGACATTTAATATTCATGGGAAGGCGCGATACGGGGTTATTTAACCCAGATAGTCCACATGGACTGAAAATAATCGATAATAAAGAATATCAATTTGCACCAATACGAACAGGTTAGAAAAGGAAAGAGAAAATGTGTCAAACAAAGACACATATAGTAAAAGGCGTGATTTAAGCAACGTCACGAGGGTCACAATTGGTTGAAAATAGGATGCAAATATCAGAGGTAGAAACAACGATTTCTGTATAAAAGCCAATTAGTTATTTCCAGACTTTGCGTGCCGTGTGAGAATTTCTGAGATTTTCAACTGGCGAGTACAAAATTCGTAAAAACCGACGCGCGAGCGACGGAATGGGAAACGAGAATGTGAAATTCTTTAGAATTGTCTGTTTTGAGGACAAAAGCGACGTGCCGGCTATCCGCTATATATACCGATGGTAATATGAATTTCGCTCTCTTAGACTTTTGACTATTCGATGCGTTAAAAGCTCTCTTACATCCGCGACTTGATTCAATACTTTAAACAGTGCTTTTTAGTTTGATAGAATAATTTAAAGTTTGCTCGTAGATTTCGGTGATTTAAAACAGTTTGTTATTTACGTGCTAACATGAATGTACTTTAGTGCACTTAGATACAAGGTAATAAAGTTAGTATCACTGTACTAATTAGTCAAAATTTACAACGACAAATGAATACCCATTAGTAGGCAGTTTTGGCGTATATTGGTGAAAGAAGTATGAATTTCTTTGCTATTTTTCGGGGGTGTTAATGATTAAATGCTTCATAAATGTGTCTGGATCCACAAAACAAGGGTCAGATATACACAGATGAGTTCCGGAAAAGCCCAGAAACAACTTCAAATAAATGGTGATGGAGAAAATTTGAAAAGCGTTGAGAATCAGAAGCTGTAAATATATCCCAGTTGGAATGGTGTGATTAATAAAGGGGATGATGTACCTTGAAGCTACGAGTGCAGTAACCTTCAGGTAATTTATACTATTTTGTTTGAACTTTGACATTTTTGTGTGTGTTGAATAACTTTATAATTGATTTACTTTAAATGGACATTAGTGAAATTGTACTAACCATAAAATTTTAATTTTAAGATGAAATTTGCTTGTTTAAGTAGAAAGGGGTATTTAGTATTGAGGTTCGGGATTATGATGAAAATTTGGGTATGTCTTTGAGCTCAATTAGACGAACCTGGTTAATTAACGTAAAGGGGTGGTAGATGCTCCCTTTGTACTCAGACTCCGGTCTGCATATATTGTTATATTAATTAGTAGGCATCCAACAAGGACTTTAATTCAGGATGCACATTTAAATGGTAATAAATTGAATCTTGAAAATTTTTGATACTAAAATTTATGCTGAATTTTAATTTTGAAATTTTAATGTATTGTGAATATTGATGTAAATAGAGTTAACGTTCGTGTTTGTGGTAGGAATGTGTTTGTTTTTTTTTTTTATGAAGGAGGATGAAAGTTATCTAGGGGAGCAGCCGAGGCGATTAACAGAAGAAAGTCAACGGACCAGGTAATTTAATAACTTTGTAGGTTTCACAGCATTCTTTGGCATCCAATTCGTAGGGGCTCGATTCTTAAAGCGGAGTACCCGGAGTTTGGTGGTTTCACAGCAAAATTTGACGCCCAATCTGTGGGACTCGATTTGAAAACCTTAGTTTAAGGATAATGGAGGCTTTTGTACAGGAACACAGCAAAATATATATATATATATATATATATATATATACATATAAAATATATATTTTTAAATATATATATATATATATATATTTTAAATATATATATATATATTATATATATATATATATATATATTAAAAAATATATATATATATGTATATTTGAAAAAAATATATATTACAAAATATTTTACATATATATTACAAAAAATATATATATTTCAGTTTTTATTATAGACACAAACGGCGCCTCATACTAAAATGCAAACGCTTTGCCGATTTATTAAAACTTTTTAGTTTAATTTGTGCATAACAACTTAGAAAAACGGGAGGGGTGGGTAATAATTTTATGAAACATGAAATATACAATATAAATTTTTTTGCGACGTTCAGAACAATTGTACTTAAGTAGCACTTACGAAACCGAAACTATGTCGCAAACAAAGACAACTTTTAACAAATTTTTGAGAACGGCGACTGAATTAAACATCGTGTAAAGAATAAGTGATTGTATACTACGTTTAAATAACATAGTACAACTTATTGGGTGTAACTTAAATATTAAGACAAGATTAACATTCAAAACAACTGCAAGAATCGGTAAATTAACTAAAAGGATAATATGTACTGCAAAAGGTAGGTGTTCGAACTTCTTATTATAAATCAAAGCAGGGATGACGATTAACTACAAAGAGCCCAAATTATCATAGATTCTATAGCTTCTTAGTAAATGATTAGCTTGTCGACAAAACACTAATGAAGATGCGAAGCTCTATCATGTAAACCGGAATGATAAAATTTTTATCGTTGAGCAGAAGTTTGGTGGTCTAATAATAAATTCTGTAACTTCTTCTATAGAATGGACTGTCATTCAAATTGTAATAGATAAATCACGCTGGTTCATTTAAATTCTACTCAAAAAACAAAATTTTACATGATACAAAAGTACAAAAGTGTCAAAATCAAAACATTGGTATTTATCATAAATCAATGAATTTTGTTTGGCAGCACAAACTGTAACATCCATTAGGGTGCTTGGTGCAACTTCAACACATGAGCTTCCTTTTAGTTATGCTAGTTGTTATTTATCAACCAGCCTTGAACGTTTGCAAAACGTTCTACACCGTTTATAATTTATGAAGAACTAATTGCACACAGTAACACACGGTAGAGACATACTTGTGAAATTCCACGTTTTAAAAATCCGTTGGCAACTTTAACTGTTATCACGCATACAATACCGTCTTTTCCTGAATATGTGTCTATAATTCTTCCAAGTAACCATTGTGTCTATGCGCAAAGCAACGGAACTACTTTTGCACTTATAGCGCAGTTGTAGTTGTGTCAAATAAAATCTAGACCATCTTTTCTAAAAAGTTTTGTTTACTTGTTGCACAAGTTAAAATCTGAACAAGTGATTTAACTTCACATCTTCTGCAATAACTGGATCAGGTACTGTTGTTAGGCACTTGCCTATTAAAAAGTGAGGAGTCAGGGACTCAAAATCGTTGGGGTAGGAAGACATTGCATATCGAGGTATAGAATTGAGCGTTGCTTCAATTTGCACAAGTAGTATACAGAGTGGTAGAAAAGTCCCGGAACGGTCAAATATTTTGGGAAATACTCATCGCATCAAAAAAAGAAAAAATACGTGTTCAATATTTTTTTAAAAGCTATCCAATGACACCAAAATTGAACCCCCACCCCCACCCCCTGGGGTAAGGGTGGTGCAACTTTAAAAGTTTAAGTGGGAACTTGTTATTGCAGATTCGGATTCCGCAGGATAAATTACCCCAAATTGACCTACGATACAAGCCATTTTGGATGATAGAAGGCGTTGTAATTGACAAAACCAAAATAGGGTACAAAACATTTGAAATCGAAAAATGGCAGAATTACATTCCCTTTTAGTTTTCATTTCGTTACTAGCTTTTGATATTATTTCGTGATGTCTCTGTCTGAAAGAGAAAGAATAATTGTCCTGATAATGCGGGGGTGTGGAGATAAAGAAAGATCATTGCAGCAAGTCGCAGATTTATTCAATGACGTCAATGCGGAACGTCAACCGATTTGTAAATCTACTGTGAGTCGAACAGTGAATCGTTTTGAGCGAACTGGTTCGGTGAAGGATGAACCAAGATCTGGAAGACCTAAAAGCGCGACAAATGGTCAATTTGAACACCTTCGGCGGTAATTTCGTTATGTATGAAATAAAGAATTTATTATTTTACTTCTTTTATTTTCTGATCCATTAATTCTTCTAGAAATAGTTAATTTTTGTCGATTGCAGCGCCATCTGCAAAGAACCCTAAAAAATTATGACTAACATTTTGTGGCGATTCCGAATCTGCAATAACAAATAGGGGTTTCCACTTAAACTTTTAAAGTTGCTCTACCCCTACCCCCAGGGGGTGGGGGTGGGGGTTCAATTTTGGTGTCAATGGATAGCTTTTAAAAAAATATTGAACACGTGTTTTTCTTTTTTTGATGCTAAGAGTATTTCCCAAAATATTTGACCGTTCCGGGACTTTTCTACCACTCTGTATAAAACTCTTCATATGTTACAATAGCATCCCCAATTACACGGTATAAGTGAGATTTAACAACTTTGTTGGAGAAACAATGGGAACATTTACACTAAGCGTGAAACCCCAGATTATTTCCTTAGAGCAAGTGGACTGTGACTTGGGGGTAGTGTTGCGATAAAATGCTCTTAGCGGTAAATCAAACAATGATCATGTACTTACCTTAATGTTCATACTGTCGACTTCTACGGAAGTGGTTGGCAGCATCCAAACCAGAACAAATCTCCGCTGACGGAATTATATGTAGAAGCACAGTGATACACACACCAAAAGATGTATATTGTTTTAATACATGACCGCACGGGCCGAGTGCTTCGAAACGAGTGTACAAAACCAGTGCTAGATAAGACCGCCTGGTTTATCGCAAAACAAAACCTTGACTGTTTAAAATAAATAACATTGAAATGAAGAGTGGCGTTCTAACCCAATTTTGAACATACCCCCCACCCAAAATAATTAAATTTTGATAGCTAAAAGGGGTAAAGAAAAGAAAAGAAAAAAAGGAAGAAATTAAAAATAAATGCAAATAAGCTCTATTGGTGTAGTTGTGTAGAGATAAAACGAGAAAATAAAAGAAACTCGAAAGAATGATCAATTAATGTGATTGTTGATCACGTCATATTAATTTTAAGGAGGTGGAAGCGGTACCACCTTATTTATTTGTCGTACGGTTTCACCTGAGGGTGTCTTCAACCGAACAACACGTACTATCCCGTCACTTCCAGGTATCAGCTTTGTTACCCTTGCTAAAGGCCAACACGCAGGGAGTGTACCTGGGGTCAAGTACAACACCAGATCGCCTTCTTCCAACTGTTTGGCCGGAGTAGTCCATTTGGGCCTATGCTGAAGAGTGTGGAGGTATTCATTTGACCAACGCTTCCAGAACCCCTGGATTAACTATTGACAAAGCCGCCAACGAGTGAGTCTGTGAGTTGGAATGTTTGTCTAATCTACTTCGTGTCGTGCCAGAATAGGACCGCCTGGCAGGAAATGCGCCGGCGTCAATGCATCAATTCCATCATTGGGTAAAGCTGGTAAGGAGCAAAACGGGCGAGAGTTTAAAATACCCTCAATTCTAATAACGATTGTGTTAAATTCATCTGCAGTAAATTGGTTGTTACCAATTATTCTCTTCAAATGGAATTTAACACTTTTGATTCCTGCCTCCCACAATCCCCCGAAATGGGGTGCGTATGGAGGATTAAAGAACCATTCAATGCCCCGAATAGCTAAATAATGTGCAATCTCGGGCTTAGACGAGTCCAAAAATTTTGAAATTTCAGAAATTTCTCTAGCAGCTCCGCGGAAGTTTCGTCCTTGATCGGAATAAAATTTCGCCGGAAGTCCGCGTCTAGAAATAAATCTGTCTAGTGCGGGCAGGCATGCTTGGGAAGTTATTGAGGTGACGAGTTCGATATGAATGGCACGCGAGACCATGCATATAAACAAAGCAATATATGCCTTCTCATACCTAGCTGTGCGCAGATTAGGTACTTTTACCATAAAGGGTCCGCCAAAGTCAATCCCCGTGTGTGTGAAACATTTTCCCGGTTCGAGTCGGTAAGCTGGAAGATCCGCCATAGGTGGTTGGATAGGATCCGCCTTATATCGGTAACATGTAAGACAACGAAATATACGATGTCGAATTAAGTGTCGAATTGAAGGAATCCAAAATCTCCTATTTACGAGGGAATGTACCAGGCGATTTCCACCATGGCCCGAATATATGTGATAATGATCGCATATCAAGATAGCTAATCTGCTGTCCCGCGGAATTAGGTAGGGATATTTAGTAGCAATTGGGAGCTTCAACTGGCGCAAACGTCCCCCCCCCATGATTAAACCTGCAGGAGAGAGAAAAGGGGACAAATGACGATAATTTTTTGTGCAAGGTTGACCCTTTTCTAATAACAAAATTTCGTTTCGATTGTGCTCGTACTGAGAAATAACAAATAATAAATAACAAAGCGTCATTACATTCGAATGACGTTAAGTTGCCAGTACGCCGCTGATCGTTTGGAGCATCATGAATGCGCGCAAAGCAATTGAATTTGAATCTAAATATATAGGCAAAAATTCTTTGTACTTTAACAAAACTTGAATGTCGTAGTAAAATGTCCGTAAATGGTTGAACTTCAATTGCGGACCACAAGGCTTGAGATGTCATAGGGGTAGAAACGTCTAACCCTTGTGCAGGCGAGTATTCAAATGTACTACCTGGCCATTCAGAAATGTTCCGATATACGAAGTCGGGCCCTTTCCACCACAAATCACAACAAAGCAGTTCCGATGGTATTAACCCGCGACTTGCCGGGTCAGCGGGATTATCTGCACTTGGTACATGCCTCCAACGAGCTGTGGGTTGATTTTTGTGGATTTGAACAACCCTGTTGGCAAAGAATATTTTTAATCGATGCGGAGGGGTGCGAATCCGCGACAGAGTGTTTACTGAATCACTAAAACAAATCGGTTCCTGAAGGTTTAACGAATCAAATGCTGGGGAAGTAGACTTTATAAGTTTTGATAGAAGACATGCCGCCCCTAATTCGAGACGTGGTATCGTCCACGTTTTTAGTGGAGCCACGCGAGTTTTTGAAATTATTAAATTTATGAAAATTTGGCCATCAACCTCTAATCGTAAATAAATAACTGCAGCCATGCCAAGCTCGCTAGCATCAGCAAAACCTACCATGAAACCTTTTACTTCACCAACTTTCCATACACAGCGCGGAATAGACACGTTTTCGAGAAGTGGTAATTCGGCTTGAATTTGATTCCACTTCTGTAACACTACGGCAGGGAGTTCGTCATCCCATCCTACTTTTAGTAACCACAATTGTTGAATAAGAGCTTTAAGTATACAAGTAAATGGACTGATGTATCCATTAATGTCAAAGGATCACGCAGTAGGGGAAAGAATGCCTCTTTTCGATGGTGTATCAGGGGCATTTCGAACTTTGCATTTAAGTACATCTAATCTTAGATCCCAACAAAGCCCTAAAACTTTATTAATACAATCAGGACTGGAATTAGGTAATTGTATCGTATCTGAAGAAATACCAATTACATTGGCATGTGAACTGACCCATTTGCCCAGTTCAAATCCACCCAGTTCAAATCAATGAGTTCAGTTTTAAGAAGTAGAGCATCTTCGATGGAATCTGCTCCTGTCAAAATGTCGTCTACATATGTAGAAGAACTGAGAGCGCACGAAGCTCGTGGAAATTTAGAACCTTCGTCAACCAATAATTGTTTTAGAACACGAAGGGCAAGGTAAGGACTGCAACATGCACCGAAAATAACGCGTGTGTGTTCTAGCTCTGTTAAAGGTTCATTTGGATTAAACCTCCAAAATATGTGCAAGAATTTCCGATCATCAGGGTGTACTAAAATTGATCTAAACATTTGACGAATGTCACACGTAAGGGCCACTTGTGGAATTCTGAATCTTGTGATAACAAGACCTATCTCCGTTTGTAGTTTCGGACCCGGCAGTAGAATATCATTAAGGCATTTATTATTACAGTCTTTATCAGTCGGGTTGAAAACTACACGAATCTGGGTATGTGATGCGGGATTCTTTAAGACCCCCGTGATGAGTCATCACATACGAGGATACGTCAACCGCAGGTTCAAGATGCTTCTGTGATAAATAATCACTAATGTTTTCTGCATACAATTTATGAAAATTTTCATCGCGTTTGAAACGCGCTTCAAGCTTTAAGAACCTATTGATTGCATGTTCTCTAGTCGAACCTAGAGCTCGGGAAACATTGTCTTTAAACGGTAATCTGACCATATATTGACCTGAGGCCGTACGCGTAGTACTAGATTTAAAATGCTCTTCACAAGCATTCTCCTTCGGGGAGGGCAAAGGTGGAGAAAATATTTCTTCGGATTCCCAAACTAAACGTAAAGTTTCATTTAGAGATTGTGTTTCTACCATATTAGTCAATAAAGGACGTTCGTAGGTGAATGTATCATTTTAGGTACCTCACCCATGATTACCCATCCAAAAGAAGTAAGAAATGCCGCGGGTTTGCCTTTCAAGTATGAAGGCTCACTTGGCGTGATATCTAAAACATCTGACACCCCTAATAAAATATCAACTGGTGCGGATACGTGGAAATCGGGATCAGCTAACTTAAGAGAGGAAAATTGTCGTTTTAACTGTATGGGTAACGTAACTGTAGGGAGATTCGTGGTAATATTCGGTACAACTACAGCTTCACAATTTAAATAAAAATTGCTGTCGTATAAGGAGCCAATTTTACAGTCTACTAGACCCTGAACTTTTGTTAAATGCGACAGTCCTACACCACGTATTTCAAATGGGCACTTTCTTCGTTTGAGGCCTAACCTATCAGCTAAATCGATAGTGATAAAATTCGAATGAGATCCTGTATCTAAGATTAGGCGACAGCGCTGCCAACTACCATCAGTTGAAAGGACTTGTACTTGTGCTGTGGCTAAGAGCGCAACTGGTCCGTTTTCGACAGCGCAAGAATGAACAAAATTCACTGGCGTAGGAACCTTTTCTATTACATTGGTATTGGCAACAATCTGTACATCGGCGTCTGTACATAAAGGCGTAGTATTAGAGGGGCTCTGTACAGGGCTAGGATTATCGAAATGTAGTAAAGAATTGTGCTTTTTACTACCGCAATGGAGACATCGAAATTTGGAGTGACAAGAAGAAAGCGGATGCGGATTTAAACAAGCAAAACATCTACGGTTATTCTTGACTAATTCATGTCTATCTTTTGGTGACAATGCTAATAGTTTCGGGCATCTATTAAATTTATGAGCTTGATTTAATGCCGGACAAGAAACGGAAGCCACTGTGTGTACCCTTAGACGCGACTTCTTGCGAAGTCATAGAAATGCGTTTCTTACTAGCATTATTGTAGCGATCGCCAGATTTTGCGGTACATGACGTTGGTATGCTCTTTGAAGCAGAGGTACTTCCAACTAACGCTGAAATGGAGCATTTATTACGTAAAAACTTTATAAAATTTTTAAACGTAGGATATTCGTGTTCTAGGTAATGCTCTTTTTCAAATTCTTGTTTTGTTTTGGAATCTAACAATCCAAGAGAAAAATGTAAAAATATGTAATCGGCTAAATCGGGAATTTTCATATCGGTTAATGCTGTAACATTAGCTTGCAGTGTTTCGCACAAATCATTAAGAGCTTGAAAAGAATCTGTCTTCAGTTGAGACAGTGTAAAGATTTTAGATAGATAATGATGAGCAATTAAGCGTTTATTTGTGTAGCGTTGGACCAGCAGGTCGTACACTACCGAATAATTTTCTGGTGAAAACCGCACGCTTTGTGCTAACTTTAAAGCGGAATTTTCCAGGTATGAAAGCAATAATGAAAACTTTTCGATGTCACTCAACGTATTGTTTGTGTGAATCAAGGTGTCGTACAAAGATCTAAATGCGTCAAATTTTTCAGGATTACCTTCGAACTTATACAATTTTAATTCAGGTAGGCGAACATTCGAATCGCTGTTCGATGTTGTATTACCGTTAGAACTAACGTTCGTGGTTGTGGTGTATCGACCAGCAACGCTTAAAATCTCGAAGTATAAACCGTCAAAACTAGATTCTAATGATACCGTATCTGGTGTAAAGTTTGCATGTACATTCGATAAATCCGACAATGCATCTAAAGTTTGTAGAAATTCATTTCTAACTGGTATTAAATAACCAACACGACTTTTAAAATGATCTAATTTAGCAGGTAAATCTTTGATCAAATCAAAACAGTCCTGTAATCGCCTAAATAACCTTTCTTTCCGATTGTGTAATCTCTTAAATTCAGCAATACTTTGCTGATCGGGTTCCATATTAAAGCTGATAATCAGAGTTGAATGAAATTACCGCTAAATTATTTATTGTTTACAATAACAATAACGCGAGCCGTATTCTATAATTTCGAACAATGAACCTGGCAACAATCACAATTGGCGGTAAGGTAAACTATATTATTTTCCAAGTTCAAGAACAAACTTTGAGCTTTGATTAGAATTATGCACATGTATCAATGCAATTAGTGAAATTGAATATAATAGTATTTTGTCTCTACACAAAATTTACATATGGATCCGGCTCGAAGGACCACAAATGTTTATGTTGGAGAAACAATGGAAACATTTACACTAAGCGTGAAACCCCAGATTATTTCCTTAGAGCAAGTGGACTGTGACTTGGGGGTAGTGTTGCGATAAAATACTTTTAGCGGTAAATCAAACAATGATCATGTACTTACCTTAATGTTCATACTGTCGACTTCTACGAAAGTGGTTGGCAGCATCCAAACCAGAACAAATCTCCGCTGACGGAATTATATGTAGAAGCACAGTGATACACACACCAAAAGATGTATATTGTTTTAATACATGACCGCACGGGCTGAGTGCTTCGAAACGGGTGTACAAAACCAGTGCTAGCTAAGACCGCCTGGTTTATCGCAAAACAAAACCTTGACTGTTTAAAATAAATAACATTGAAATGAAGAGTGGCGTTCTAACCCAATTTTGAACAAACTTTAATATTATTCTCTCGCAGTCCACAAAATTAGAAGCAAGAGGCGTAATAAAATGCCATTAGCACAGGTACGAAAAAATTCATTCACAGAGTTTCTTAGCAAATTAAACAAAGCTGTTAATTCTTTGTTAGCACACACAAAAAGGGATGCATTGTCAGAGTATAATTAAAATGATTTCCCTCAGCGGCATGAAAATCGTCTGAATGCAGCTAAAAATGCTTCCACCGTTAAACTGCTCACCACTTCTAAGTGAACAACTTTACTTGAGAAACAAATAAATAAACAAAAGTATGCTTTAAATTGTTTTAAACTTCGACCTTTGCGGTCTTTTAATGTAATCGGACCCGCATAATCTAATCTAGTAATAGTACATGGGATAGCGACTTTAACTCTATTTTCTAGTAAATCGGCCATTGTAGACATGACTGTTTGCGGTTTACATCTAAAACATTTTAAACAATTCCACGCTACAGACTTAGCGAGTGAAATACGTGTAGTGGGCCAATAATGTTGACGCACACTGTATAAAAGAAACTGAGGACCTGGATGTTGCAACTACACGTGCTCAGGGATAAAAATCAAGCGAGCAAATGGATTCCTTCCATCTAATACAAGGGGATATTTTACTTTATAACTTAGAAAAGAATACTTCAAAATGCCTTCCTACGCATAATAATCCATTTTTGTCAAAAAAAAGTGCTAAGGAAGGTAATCTGTTTTCTACTTTAACATCCTTTTCAGAACGGAATAGTCTTATCTTTTGTGAGAATGAGTCTCTTTAAGCTAATTGAACCAATTGATGTCTGCTTTTATACAACTCAGAAACAGTTAATGGACCAAAATTTATCAGTCTATTTTTAAATTGTAAATAAATCGGCAACAATAGGCAAACACTGTAATTAACTTGAGAAAACTAGAGAATCTAATGAATAAATCAAAAGTCTCCTTTTTTGAAACCGCTAAAGCACTAGCTTCAATTTTCAATCCCGGGATTTCGTTTAATTCCGTAATCTTAAAGGGGGGAGGCCAATCAGAATCATTTTTCAAAAATAAAAGACCATTCCACCATAAATCACTACTCAATAGCTCGTAGGATATAGTCCTCTTGAAGCTACATCGGCAGGATTTTGCTTAGTTGTCACATATTTCCATTTCTTGACTTCCATCAAGTCTATAATGTGAGATACCCAATTTGCTACTAATACATGAAGCTTACTTGGACGCGTATTTTTCCAGTGCAACACCATTTATGATCACACCAAAGAAAATAATCAAAATAGCCAGTTAAAAAAGTTTTAACAGCATTCATTAGTTGAGTTAATACTAGTAATGTTCCGCAAAATTCAAGCCTTGGAATTGTAACAATTCTGAAAGGTGCTGCTTTCGTTTTTGCACATAACAATTGAACACACATCTTATTGTTTGAACTGATTGTGCTTACATAAATTGCAGCACCATAAACAGTTTTTGAGGAATCACTAATACCATGAAATTCGTTAATACATAGACTATCACGGACTACAAATCTAGAAATCTTTAAATCATTTACTGCACTTAAACTGTACTGAAAATTTTGCTATTTCAATCGTACATTTAGTGGCACTTCAGTGTCCCAATCAAGTTTTATGGACCATAAACTTTGAATTCTTAATTTAGCCAAAATTGCGCATAGGCTAATCAGACCAAGGAGATCACAAAACTTAGCTATTGAAGGCAGAATAGCTCTTTTTGTAACAACCGAGAATTTGCTATTAAAAGTGACTTTATAGGACAACAAACCTCTTTGATTTAACTATCGAACTCCTAAGGTTTTATGGTATCATCATGTCCTAAATTGAGAACACTTAAAGCATCAGAATCATTTTGAAACGCATTCAAGATAACCTTACTATTCGAAGCCCATTATCTCAAATGAAAGAAAGCCGATATTGCATTTCTCTTTACAAATCAAAATCGCATCATTTTACCTGCAAATACACAAATCAAATCATGTACATAGAAATCCTTATCAATAATCTCAGAAGCTTTTATTTTCTAAGGCTAACTGATACATATAATTGCAGGATAAGGGGCACTTGACATGTCATACGTCACTCTTTTAACATAAAAATAGAAAACTCTTTGAAAGTATTATCCCTTCAAACAATCCTTTGCAAGTGTCTGTCATCAGGGTGAATTAAAATCTGTCGATACATTTTTGCTATATCAGACGCCACAACTAATCGATATTCTCTAAACCTTACAAGAATTCCAAAAATATTATTGTGAATGGCAAGACTTGTAAACTGTAATTTATTAAGGGAAACACCATTACTGGTAGGTGCGGACCCATTAAAAACAACTTGTAGTTTTATTTTCAAACTACTTGCACGCAGGTTATGTATCCCCCAATATATACATATATATATATATATATATATATATATATATATATATACAGGGTGAGTTTTTAGTGTGTTTCATAATTCCAGGGCATATTAAACTTATATTTTTTTAAATGGAACACCCTATATTTTATTACATTTTTGGAAAGCCCATAAAAAGAGCTTTAATATGATATCAAATTGTATTTGTCTATTCCTTTTAGTTTTTGAGATATTCAACTGTTTTTAAAAAAAATGACCCTGACTAGATACATTGCCACTGCACTAATACACAACTTAGGTTAATTTTCGATATGCAGAAAATTTTACTATATACCATAGTATATTTGTAAATATCACTCTTTAGAAATTTCTTCACAGTATACAGGGTGCGTCAGGTTTCGCAAAATGCAATTTTTGAAATTTTTTTTAAATGGTACCCTACCAATTTTATTGCTTCAATGGATAGTTCATTAAGTGTCCTTTCATTTTTGTTAAGCATTTCCTATACCTGAGTTCATTACTTTCTGAGATATTTTTGATTTTCTTCAAATTTTAAGAATGTTTTTAGTTTACATAACTAAAAGTAACCTACTATTGGAGAATATTATAAAACAATTAATACATTTTGATTAACAATTAACTACACTTATTCAATAACAATTTTCACTAAAGATATAACAACCTACAATAATACGCCATCAACAGAATTTTGTCAGATCTACAATGTGCATTTTATGGAAAATGTTCAAGCAGGAAATCAGACGGGCTTTGAAAAAAATAACAATTACAATTAAAATGTCATTTAGGTTTGTTAATTGTGTGTGTGTTGTCATTTAACAGGATATCGCTCTTGGTATATTCTTGATGCAAGTAGGCAATTTCTTGAACTTTCTCTCAATACCCAAATCATATCTATTTGTTCTTCCACGGTAAAATTCATTTTTAAAACTCCTTCAAAGATTACATTTAAAACAGAACTGATAATGTGTTAAATGACAACACACTACAATTAATAAACCTAAATGACATTTTAATTGTAATTGTTATTTTTTTCAAAGCCTGCCTGATTTCCTGTTTGAACATTTTCTATAAAATGCACATTGTTGATCTGGCAGAATTCTGTTGATAGCCTATTATTGTAGGTTGTTATATCTTTAGCGAAAATTGTTATTGGATAAGTGTAGTTAATTGTTAATCAAAATGTATTAATTGTTTTACAATATTCTCCAATAGTAAGTTATTTTTAGTTATGTAAATTAAAAACATTCTTAAAATTTGAAGAAAATCAAAAATATCTCAGAAAGTAATAAATTTAAGTATAGGGAATGCTTAACAAAAATGAAAGGACACTTAATGAACTCTCCACTGAAGCAATAAAATTGGTAGGGTACCATTTAAAAAAAATTTCAAAAATTGCATTTTGCGAAACCTGACGCACCCTGTATACTGCGAAGAAATTTCTAAAGAGTGATATTTACAAATATACTATGGTATATAGTAAAATTTTTTGCATCTTGAAAATTGACATAAGTTGTGTATTAGTGCAGTGTCAATGTATCTATTCAAGGTCATTTTTTCTAAAAACAGTTGAATATCTCAAAAACTAAAAGGAATAGACAGATAGAATTTCTTATCAAATTAAAGCTCTTTTTATGGGCTTTCCAAAAATGCAATAATATATAGGGTGTTCCATTTAAAAAAATATAAGTTTAATATGCCCTGGAATTATCGAACACCCTGTATGCTTTCAAATATTTTTAGAATGTGCACTTTAGGCATGCCTAATATGCCTCCAAATTTCGTTTACGTACCTTTTAGAATAACGGAGTTATCCACCGTTGCCACACTAAAAACTCACGCTGTATATATAATGCTATAATAAGGGGTTTATTTAGAAGTATACTGAGTCGTGGTGGTCGCTCAATACAAGAAAATAGTACTAGGAATTATAAAACTGCATTTAATTAGCACGAAAAACACGTAATTCGCATATTGTGCGAAGAGCAAACATATAACACCCTATATAAGGACCGCAATTAACTTTAATCAATGCCAGTAAGTATGTCCTTCAATGATGTATACATATTCAGCAGAGAAATAATTATACAGGCAATTAAAATAGTTATAAATCAAGAGGCGTTCATAGATAGATACGCATGGAATATAGTAAAACCTAGAAAATCATTACGCAATATCTATTAAAATTAAGCATGCGATAATGAAAAAAGATAGTAAAGCGCTCTGATAAATAAACGCATATTTCAAAAGAAATGAGTTTTAAACACAAGATATAAACGAAAATATGTTGATGTACGTCATTTAAGCTACGTGATTTTATTCATGAAATTCGTTCGTTTCCCAAAAAGTTTAATCTACACAAACAAGAGCCATAAGCTAAATTAAAGGCCAAGGTAAATTAAAATTTCCAGTAATAATACCAAAACAAGCGGTCAAAGATCGACAAATAATAGAAATATTAGGAGAATATGTGGTCACTGAATCGTTCCATCAGAAGTAAATTAAAATCCACAGAAATACCCAAAACAACTTGTGGTTGGCTGCCACCTTTGAACGACAGCTCAGATAAACCAATTAATTTTTAGATAGGGATAGACTATATAACGCTCAGAGTTTGATAAAAGTCAGTTACAATTAGAACCACGTAGAAGCTGCGTCACTGTTACTCAAAAATTTACGCGTCAAATTAATATTTAAATTAAATAATTAAAATTTGTGCAAAATGGTGTTATACAATATTTTAAAATAAATTATAGCGAAAATAGATGAAAAAGGTGTCGCCATTTGATGAAAAACGTAAGTAGAAATTTTAATAATTAATTTAGGTTAAATATTTATAATGTAGGGCTCTAAGTTACCTCTAAGTCAAGACAAAGAAAATTCTAAGTTACGTATAAGTTACCTACAAGTTGCTTCTAGGTTGCACTAAGCAACCTCCAAGTTATTACAACTTTAAGTGACGACAAGCAAATCTAAATAAAGCACGCTGTAAATTTTGGAAACAAATTAATGAAAATTAGTGATTCATATTCACGGGAGGAAGCACAAGGCAGAGCATTGTTTTAAAAGAAGCTACTCGATTGAAAGTAATCAAGGGGTGTTGATCAACAACACGTAGTAGCAGATCAAAGGGGAAAACAAAGAAGGACCCAACGGGAAAACTACAGGTCAGGGCTACTTAATATACGGCACTATTTCATTTTTTTTTATTTGAACATTGACTATATTTACTATATTTTGCAACGCGTCAACAAAAATAGTTCATACGTAAAAATTTACGTAAAAAGGGGAAAGGTCTTGAACGTTATAGATTTTCCAGTAATAGTATCATTTTTGGTGGCTTTAAATCAAAGAAAGGGAGATACAATTTTGGGGATAAATAATCTAAATATTATAAATTGATTCAAGGGTTTATTTTTATATAGTAAAACTGTGAAGTGTAGATATTATTTCCTTTTCATTATACAAATATTGATCGACTTTGTTTTATCATTCAAAACAAAAAAGTTTTAGGAAAAAAGAGGTTAATTTATTTGATTTTCGTAACGTTGTGCCCTCTGTGTGAGTTGAACTAAGCTAGTGGTGGGAAACTGGACGTTTATTACATCGGCGGGCAGCTTTATCATAACTATATATATATATATATATATATATATATATATATATATATATATACTTTATTTTAATATCTTGACCATCTGTATTGAATATAATATTGAAATTTTTTGGACGTTGGTCAATGTATACCTATAGTTATTTCTAAGAGTAGGTAGAATAACTATAACAATTTGTAATTGCGTTTATTATTTTTAAGACGCGTTTCGGTCTTCAGGACCATTATCAATTACGTTCTACAAAATATTACCTATAGAATATGAAAATATTTTAATAATTACATACCTAAAACTTAATTGTAGATTGCGTATTTAAACTAAAGTAAAACATTTAAACATTTGTCACAATTATAAAATTCTCTGATAATTATTATTTCATAAAAATAAAATTAAAATGATGTTTTTCGTTTAAAAATACAAGAACAAAGAACACTTTAAAAAGTATATGAATGTAATAATATTAATTATTTAGTCTGAACTGTTAAACAATATAAAATGTAGTGTGTGGTGATAAGTAAAGCCTGTTTAATAGTGGTGGCATATGTATGAAATATGTGCAAATAGGATATTTATAACAAAGTGCAAATTATGCTATTAAATTTTGGAAGAACTGTGTGAAATTTTCATGATCGTTTTTTGAATTTATTGCTTGAGAATTTTTTTGGATTTGGATAGTTTCTAAAAATCCTCTTTTACTGTTTTTTATTTCAGTACCTAAAATTTCTACATTATCAAAATCAAATTTGTGCAAATTTTCTAGGGCATGGGCCGCTAGAGCGGTGCATTTTTTGTTGTTAGTTTATATGGAATATTTATGCTCGTATATTCGCACATATTTGCACATATTTCATACATATACCACCACTATTAAACAGGTTTTACTTATCACCACACACTACATTTTATATTGTTTAACAGTTCAGACTAAATAATTAATATTATTACATTCATATACTTTTTAAAGTGTTCTTTGTTCTTGTATTTTTAAACGAAAAACATCATTTTAATTTTATTTTTATGAAATAATAATTATCAAAGAATTTTATAATTGTGACAAATGTTTAAATGTTTTACTTTTTAGTTTAAATACGCAATCTACAATTAAGTTTTAGGTATGTAATTATTAAAAATATTTTTCATATTCTATAGGTAATATTTTGTAGGACGTAATTGATAATGGTCCTGAAGACCGAAACGCGTCTTAAAAATAATAAACGCAATTACAAATTGTTATAGTTATTCTACCTAATCTTAGAAATAACTATAGGTATACATTGACCAACGTCCAAGAAATTTTAATATTATATATATATATATATATATATATATATATATATATATGAAATTAATAAGATGAAATAATAACTTAGACTTTTTAAGTAAAGCCCAAATGATCATTTCAAATCGAGCTAGTAATTGAAAGAAGGAAAATATAAGGCTTTGGACAGGATTTGAACCTGCATCTCAGTTTTGCCGGAACTGTGCGTTAACCAATTACGCTACCAAGGCCGATGGCTAAACGTAATCGAAAGTTAGGTTTATATATGGTACTGTACACGATATAGATTTGTAAATTTCCCAATTATAGCCATCGGCCTCGGTAGCGTAATTGGTTAACGCACAGTTCCGGCAAAACTGAGATGCAGGTTCAAATCCTGTCCAAGGCCTTATATTTTCCTTCTTTCAATTACTAGCTCGATTTGAAATGATCATTTGGGCTTTACTTAAAAAGTCTAAGTTATTATTTCATCTTATTAATTTCAATACGTAAGTATTTATCAACTTACATTGTGTAAAAAACTACTATAATATTTATATATATATATATATATATATATATATATATATATATTGTTGTGGATTTAAAGGTTAAATAGGTGTAGACAATGAAATTTTAGCAACCGTGTATATAGAAATAGGAGCAAATTATTTACGCGCCAAATTAATTAATTTATATAGTGAAAACGGAGGGGTATTAAGGTATTTTTCTATTGTTAAATTGGAATGTAAAAACTGTATAAGGGAAAAAAATTTTAGAGTACATAAACAACTCAAGGACACGCATAGGTAATTATAATTTTCATTTAATCAAACGCATGAAAGCAAAAAAGGAAGCTTGCATGCATTAGAAAATCAATAATTTCAAACGCAAACGTTGTTAGTTTTAAAAGCTAACGTTCGTTTATACAAATACTACGAAGGGGAGAATTTAGGAATTATTATTTTCAAACGGTCGATTGTTTCAAGAAACACCTGTTGGTTAAATGTTACGTTCAGGGAACTTAAATAAACGTTAAGATAGAATTCCGTAGAAATTGTTTTCAACGGTCGATTTGGATGAGCTGCTACAATAACAAATGTCTTGAGGAGTGAGTAGGATAAACGATCAATAATATAAAACAGACAGATAAATGTATAAATAAGGCGTTGGAGTAGAAGTCGCGTAAGATATACACGAGTAATTGAGAAGGACGACTACAATATCGATTTTCTGTAACTTAAGAGGGGTTCTAAAGGAGACAACAAACATGCGTGGAACAGAAATAAACAGTGGATAGGTGGATCATTGTGACGAAGTGAAGTTATATAATTGATTGATAGCCAGCAGTTTTCGCAAAGAACGCGTACATTACGGTAGTAAACGAAATTCTTTGTAAACAGCACGATGAAAGTGGGATTTTTGGAGAACTCAGTGTTCGGTACATTACAAATTTTAGCAAGGAGCTTCGAAAACAAGCTTTCACATAAAACAGGTTCCACTAGGGTGGGTTGAAAAATAATATAAATACACGAGAGAAGATACTAAAACTCTGTTTCCCTCCATCGAGATCTGAAAACGGGTTTAGATCTACAACATAATTGTAAAAACTCTTTCGGTTAGCGATTACTGTGTGTTCAGTACAGTGGCATAAAACTTCCTATTAGAAATTATAAAAGCTGTAGTAGTGGACCGCAAGTTATAAAAGTGATTGCACGAGTTGGTGCTTATTTAAATAAAAGGTGCTGTTACAACGACAAAGTTGTTAAATGGATGGATGATATTTGGGGTAAGCGGAATTAAAAGCAATTTGTATGCATCAAATATCTGGTACGGAATGATACTGTTGAGACAAAGCTAATACCTTGGGAAAAGTACAGTAGCGGTAGCGAAGATATTGGATGGTGGGGATCTGTGGATCCTGGCCTCAGCGTAAAAGATGGACACAATGACGAGGGGTTTTTGGTAATGACAAGGAGTGAAGGTGTCTCCAGGTAATAAACTTGAACCTTCTTTTTTTATATAAACATTTGTGGATATTTTTGTGTTTGTGTGTTTAATTATTGGTGGCGTATTTATTGTTTTTAAAACTTACTTAAAAAGGTACATGTGCAGAACAATTTAATAATTTTTGAGTTGTGAAAAAGGGTTTATTGATTATATATAAACATTTATTCGGGCTATAAATTGTGGTTGTAAAGAGTAAACGGGTCTGTAAATTTGTTTTCAATAATGCATGGTTTAAAAAGCATTTACAAAAACTGGGTTATAATGAGCTCACAACAGACCAGTGGGAAGTCAAATTAGGGTTACACGTGGGGCCCATCTACTCATATCTACTCGAATTTGTGTAAAATAATTTGAAAATCAAGGACTTTAAAGCATTTGATAATTGAGCTGGTAGCAATTGTACCAAACCTTTTGTACTCATGTGTAAGTATTTTATCTGTTAATATGAATAAATAAAAGGTTGTATGGTTGTTGTATTATTTTGGTAATTTCATTTGAGGGTGTGTGAGTGTCACAGAGGTATGTACTTAAAGATATGTATTCAAGAAGAGGACGATTGATGAGCTAGCCAGGGTGAGCAGAGAAATTCGAAGGCGTCCAAGATAAAGGAAAGGAGAATTTTCTAATTTTTTTTTGAAAATTTTATAACGGCTCAACGCTGGGGCTCGAGGTTAAAAGCTTAGTTCCCGAGTCCACAGATATATATTGCTGTGATAAGGGGTTGTTTAAGGGTGTATTTTATAGCAAAGGTCGTGCAGTAATTAGAAATCATAATAGGAAGCAGAAAACTGCATTTATTTAGGAGAAAATTGAGTAATTAGGATAGTTTGTAAATAGTAAGCAGTCGACACCCTGTATATAGAGTATAAGTAGTTTTAAACGACGCAAATAGTAACAATAGGACGCATAGTTAGCATAGAAATAAGTAATTCATGCATTAAGTAGATAACGAATATTTAACACCCTGTAGATAGAGTTTTAGTTAATTTAGGTAATGCAAAAAGGGATATTTTCAGTAGAAGCACGCGTATTTATAAGTGAGCATAATAAATGTAATTAAACACGCATTCAAACGAATTCCAATCAGTTATGATAATACGGAGATAAGAAATAAAGCTTAAAGAAGCGTAGTGTAAGTGCGTACAAACAATTAACAATTTTTGATAAGCTAAGGTAATTAAAAATGCGTAAATAAATAAGCATATATGAAAATTGAAAGTCAAATTGCATCAGATATTTGTGTATAATATGGAAAAGCAATAATATTTCTCAAAGCACCGCATGGGCTGATAACGAAGCAGCTGCAAGTAAACAACAATTACTTGAGAGGTTTAGAATGTTACATCAGAAAGCTACTTTAAGTGTAGAAAATAGAGAGACCTCATTAGTTAAGATTAGCGACGGGCTTGTAAGCCATGCCCACAGACGAAGTGGGATATCAATCATATATTAACAGCGACATTGATAACGAGCTCAGTTTTCAACTCAACAAAGGCCAAGGTGCGTCGCTTTGAACCTAAGAGCAACGCGTAAGAATAATATTTAAAACTGAAAATTGTTTAAGTGTCAGATAGTGCAACAAAGGTGAAAACTTCTATTGCCGATTAAACGTAAGTAGATTTTGGAGAATTTATTTAAATTAAAATATGATAATAATAAGGCTCTGAGGCTGGTGAGAATAAATCTAAGTTGGAGGCGGATGAAAATGCTCTAAGTACGACAACAATAATTCGAGGGTGTATAATAATCCAATTCTAAATCTGGTGATAATAAATTCCAATTCTGAGGCTGGTGAGAAAAAGTCATAAGTCTAAGTGCGACGACAAAAATTCATGGGAGTATAACTCTAAGTTGGACGATAATGATTGTAAGTTTGACGATAATAATTCAAGTAATATAATAATTTAAATGATATTCTGAGGCTGGTGATAATAATAATCCAGAGAGTGACGACAATAATTCAAATGTAATAAATCTAAGTGTGGATAGATAAAATTTTAAATGGGTATATAATAATTTTTAATAGGAGGTTAATGATCCAAATGGATGGGGTAATGATGCATGGAAAATTCTAATGGATGTTAGTTGATAATGGATGCGTTGATAGTCTTAGTAGAATTTTGAGGAAGAAATATAGAAGCAAGAAGTAAACAGACCAGGTTAGATCTTTTAATTTTAAGACGTTTTTTTTCTATTTGAATTTAACTATTGATTATGGAATTTGCTTAATTAATATAAATTAGTGTGGCTGAGTCAACAACGAACTTGCATACGTAGAAAGTACGTAATATGATAATGGGGTTTTGAACGTTCCAGGTTTCTTTTATAAAAACAAAAGGTTTTTTGGTGATTTTAGATTGATTAAAAAGCATATGATTTTTGAGATAAATAAGATTTACAATATTATTTGATTGAAAAGTGTATTTTAATAATTTTCAAAACCTGTACATAATATTTGTTTTCATTATATGGATTGAATTAACTTCATTTTTTAATTCAAAATAAAAGGTAGTTGAGGCCGAATGGTAAAATTAGTGGGAGTGTAATTTGATAATTCAAACCGAGAGAAGGAGTTATAAGTTAAATACGCCATTAATACCAAGTCATTTCGAGTTTTTTTATTAGTCGACACAAGGTCAGGTCGGTCCACGATAGTTCCTGTTTAATCATAGCATAATTTATATGGCCGCCCAAACCGTGGGTGTAAAGAATTCATAACAATATATATATATTATAATATAACCCCCCTTTTAGGATTGATAATTATAGTATATGAGCAAATTAGCAATGCACCAAATTGCCCTATAATATTCTTTTATTAATTAATAATTTGACTTTTCTATTGAGTCTTTAAATCTGTGCCTCGACCAATGAAACTCTTATCTCAGGTTAATTTTGTGAATAAATCTATATCTGCATACAGCGTGAGTTCTGAACCATATACAGATTTATGTGACACTGCCAGTCAAATGACCTCTAGTTAATTCTACTAAAGCAATTTCTAAATGTGACCGTGTAAACAATTACTTGAAAAATACGCAAAGTAAAACAGTTTATATTAGTTAATAATTTAAGATTTCAATCGAGTATAACGGATTAAGTGTTTAGAATATGACACTGATAATAATAGTACAACCTAAACTTCCAATGATACGTCTTGCTGCTGAACAATGAAGCTCCACTGCCTACAGCGACGATTCGAACCAGATGTGGGTTCTTAATATCTGTAGATAAGTACGTTTTAAAAATTTGTATTATTGAATTTACGCCTTTTATTTTAGGGTTTTAGGCACGCCAAAAATTCTTTAGAGACATTTATACTTATCGTCGTTGGTCTTATCAGGAAATTCAGCTCCGTGAAATCAACACCGTGCTCGACACCAAAAGTTCAGTAATTCCAGCGTTCTGATAGCACCACTTTGGAACTCCTCTGTCTACACAAAAACCCTCCCAGAAATCCAATGGTCAATAATAAGACAATGACAAGGACTCTTGCATTTATCACTTTTTAATATCAACAGTTCCTTTATACTTTAAATATCACAAATACATTTTTCATACGTTGAATTTTATGTTGGAGATTACAATAATAAAAGGTATACAATTCGTAAACTTTCAAAAAAGATTATACTTTTGTTCTATAGTTTGTAAAGTTTTTCTTTTCAGTTCTTTTCCAATCAGTTTTTTCTCTTAATTTTTAAATTTCCAACTACTGTCACTTATCTCTATGGAGATGCCCCTTAAAACATTAAACCAACCTACTCTTTTACAATTCTTTCTACTTCTACATCTTATAACTAACTTAAATCTAATAAAAACATACTAATTGACTTTTTTTTTAGGCTTTACGTACATATTCAAATGAAAGTGAAAGTTTAACATCTTATACCTAACTCAAATCAAATGAAAACGTACTAAGTGACTTCAAATCTTAGCTATACATACATATTCACATGGCAGTGAAGTTTCCTTTTAAATATTTAAACAAAATTTTATGATATACAAGCAACAGCAGTTCACTTCATCGGCACATACGGCACATACTTTTCAAAATTACTTTATGAAATCACCAACACCCAATTTGAAATCTTAAAACTTCATTTTCTCTTAAAGATCATTTCACATATCTTTAACAAGTAACTGCCCTCACCATCTCCTTCATCAAGCATTTTACGAACTAAAAGTCTATATCTGAGTGGTACTTCAGTGCGTCAAGGTTCAAATCTCATATATATCACATAATATCACAATATATATATATATATATATATATATATATATATATATATTGATATGATAACGCCGTGCTCGGTGTTATGACGTTTTCTATAACTCCACCTCACTACTTTTACTGTTATGCCACGGCTAGCTTTTATTATTATACACAGAGTGCATAACGATACGATGATCAATTTTCTTTTCTCCACCCCTTTCTGATTACCTATCTGTTTAAATTATAAAACGAAGTCACTTAATTTCATATAATAAAAGAAATATTATTTACAAGTTTTGAAAAATATTAAAGTACACTCCTCAATCAATCAATATCATAAGTATTATTTATCCTCAAATTTATATGCCTTGCAATCAATCTAAAGTCACCAAAAACTACCTCTTTTTACCAAAGAGACCTGAACGTTCTGGACCTCTTTATAATATATTACGTACTTTTAACGTATGCAATGTTCGTTGCTGACTTTGTTACACTTTTGTATAAATTAAGTAAATTCAGTATTTAAATTCAAATAGAAAAAATATCTTAACACTAATTAGATCTGACCTATTACATTCGTCTATCACTGCTCTGCTTAATTAAACCCCCTTGGTTTCAATAAACTACTTCGTGCTTCTTTATTGATTCTTGCAACTCAAAATTGTATCAAAATTTTCGACGCTGATTTGAAATACCACATTAATCCATTTAAAATATCCCCATATTCGAATTATCATCAACTATAATATTTTTGTAAGGTCCAGAATTTTAACTAGAAATATCAAACACATTGAATGTAACAGGGGTAAATGGGCCCTGCATAATACTTTTTTTCTTTCTTCATTTATAATTAATCTTAATTAGGGCACTCTGGAGTATGGTGAGCTCATGATAACCCAGTTAATTTTGAATAATGTATGCTTTTTTTACTTTGCGTACTCTTACTGCAAATACAAAAACCCATGTACTCTTAACAAAAAAAATTTAAATTCCTGATGGAACGTTAATAAGCTTTATATACACCTTTAGATTTATATTTAAATACCATAATAAAAGTTAGCTTGACGTATTATTTCCAATACGCAAAATAATAAAAAATACCTTCATAGTTCACTCTCACACATCACAATAGTTTTCATAGTTTATACAAACAACAAATTCTAAAGCGTTACATGGAATTTCTTGAAGATCCCTACTCCGTTGACGATGCCGTTAAGTTGTTTCGCTCTCGGTTTTGTGGTTCTGCTCTGCCGCCGCCACCAGCTATTTGTAGATGAACACTCTCTAAGTTGTGATACCTGCTCTGCATTCACGATGCATCCAAATCCAAATCCACGTATATTACACTTCTTTTATAATTGCTATATTTAATTTACGTTACATTACGTCACTTCACGAGCTTGTGAAATTATATGTTGCACTTCAATAAAATTTGGACTTGACATTATCCGCGTATCAATTATGAGGCCAACACTGTACTATTTAATTTAAAAAATTTTATATACTTACAAGCTCGTGATAAATTTCTGTACGTAGTTTGAAGCGATGAAAATACTAAGAGAGCCCTGTTAATTTTCTTAAAGTATTTATACAATTTACTGTGCCACCTCTCGGCCATTTTTCACGCGAAATCCTTCATTTAAAATAATACTTTTTAAAATTTTGGTTCAACCGTTTTAGAAATCTTCGAAATTTAACTCGTCGTTATATTTTCCGAAAACCCCGCATTCAAATTTTCCCGTGTTTGTCTGTTGTACTACTAACTATATAGACCAATGAGATATTCAGTGACGTCTTGAAACCCCGCCTGTATTAACGCTATTCCTCTCTTATGCATATTCTATGTTTCCTTCTAACCTTGTTTGAGTGGTAAAAAATCGATATTGCTGTCCGCGTTCTATCTAACCCATGTGGACTGAATACGTGCGTTTTGAAATGAACTGCTATTATGCTTGTTTCATTCCGAAGCATTTCATTGATCGTCTATCCCTTCTGCACCTTAAGGAAACTTTTAGTTAGCATTTATGCGAACCGTCCGACCGTTTACCCGATATACCTCGAATTCTGTCTTTTATCTATACAAATAAGGGGAATATGACATTTCCAAAACCTGCAGGTGTTCAATTACCGATCGTTTTTAAAACAACATTTCTAGGAGTTTTACGTTTCAAGGTGTTTTATATTCAACAGCTGTTCGTTTGTTAGCAAGACGTTTCACCTTGGTATTATCGATTCTTCAAGCTCTTATGCTATTAAACGTAATAACTCTTTTAACAAAACTCAATTAAATTAATTAATAATTTGCATTGGCTTCTACAATTTATTTTCTTTACGAACCTAACTTAATTTTAATCACTACTTGTAAAATTTTGTTCAAACTTGTTACTTTAAATTCACAAAATGAAATAAATTTTGCACATAAATTTTGGTTACTTCCTCTATACAGGGTATTTGAAATTGCCTTGTTTATACTTAAATTTAATCCCTTAAAACCACTACAATATATATATATATATATATATATATATATATATATATATATATATATATATATTGATATGATAACGTCGCACGCCGATGTAATAAACGTCCAGTTTCCTGCTGAACGCCACCACTCTGTGTTTTTCTCTAATCGTCTAATTTTAATTATGCCACGGCTAGCCCAGTTTAATTCACACAGAGTGCACAACGTTACGATGACCAAATAAATTCTAAACCTTTAAATCTTACTTGTTTGTATTAATAAAACAAAGTCAATCAATATTCGTATAATGAAAGAAAATACAATTTACACTTCACAATTTTGTAATCTGACAAATAAACCCTTCAATTAATTAATATTGTTTATATTATTTATCTCAAAAATTGTATCTCCCTTTCTTTAATTTAAAGTCACCAAAAACGACACCTTTTACTGAAAAATTTAGAACGTTCAAGATCTTTAACCTTTCTACGTAAATTTCTACATATTAAATATTTTTGTTGGTTCCTTACAAATTTGAAAACTATATTTAGTATTTAAATTTAAATTTGAAATGATTCTTTATACTAGTTAGCCTTGACCTGTGATTTCCTGGTGAGTCCTTTCCCCTTTGGTCTGCTGTTGCGTGTGTTGGATTAGCACCTCTTTATTATCTTCAATCGAAATACAACGCTCTGCTTTGTGTTCCTTCGCGTAAGTTTGAACCAATAATTCAGTGTTGTTAATCTTTCGTGTCCTAAAATTGACCTCGTGCTTTACCTTATATTTTTCTTAATACCACTTAGATATCCTAACCCTTAGAATTCTGAATACCACACTTAGAATTCTCGACACCACTTAGAATATTGTTTAGATCCTTCCTAGTATCGCACTTAGAATTCCTACATTATTATAAACATTTAGTTTAAATTAATTAACAAACTCACGTTTTCAGCAAACGGCGAAAGCTTTTTCATATATCTTCGATGTAATCTGTCATTAAATATTATACAACATTACTTTTCACAACCCTTAATAATTTAATTTGAAACTTATTTCGACGGGTAAATTTTCGAGCAACAGTGATACAGGTTCGACGTGGTTTAAAATGAGACTGCCCTATCTTTTCAACTCTGGGCGTTACATAGTTTTCTTTATCTAAATTTGGATTGGTTTATCAGAACCGCCGTACGAAGTCTTGCAACCAAGCGTGTTTGTTTTGAATATTCCTAGAAGTTTACAAGCTTTATTTCTGATGAAACTATTCTGTGGTTACGTATTATGCTGGTATTGGAATTGTTTCACCATCTTTGACAACGTGGACAAAGTACAAAATCAACCAAACCCACAGCCAGAAAACAAAAGAAACATACGATGAAATTAATGTGAGTACAATTTCCTTAAAACCAATTGATTCTTTTGAAAAATTATTTGATATTAGCTAGTAATAAAAATTTTTTAATTTTATTTTATGTATGTACGGAATTTTTTAATTATTGCAATTTATGCCATTCAATGAAAATAATTTACTTATCTATTAAGGGAAATTACTTTCAAATACAAAAAAAAATGTTATTTTTAAAGCAAAAGAATTTTAAACAAAACTGAAAAGTATAATTATTACGAATTATTATTAATACAAAAACGTAACTGACGCACGAATTATTGAAACAAAACGAAAACGATTTTAAAATAGCAAAAATAAAACGTAATTAATTTACAATTTTATGCATAGAAAATTTAATACCGAAAGCTAATGTATAAAACGCAACTAATTATAGCAACGATTATTTAAACCTTAACCTTTATCGCACTCCTGTAAATTAAACACCAAGTATATAAATTATAGGAGCACTTTGCAATCTACTATTAAATTAATTCATTATGAATTAAAACAAGGCGTGAAAATTAATACCGAAAATCCTCATCATTGAATAAAACATCATTCGCCCTTCGCAACGTTATAAAAAGTTATAATTGGATACGAATACATCTAATTGTAGCAAAACAATTACTAAATAAGATTCATTAAAGAAACGCATTGCGACTTATAAAATGTTATAATTAAATATTTTTAAGTGCAGAGATATATAATTCTAACGAAACGGTTATTAAACGTGACATTTTGTGGTTAAATACTTCAGCAATTAACGAGGTATATAATTGTAAAAGACGCTAATTATTCATTTTCACTTAGACTGAAAATAAACGCTTCAGTAAACTTAAAACTTTGTAATTAAACAATTTATTGTATAGCTATAAAAGGAGATCTTGACGCAACCACTGTAACAAAACGGTAGACTGAAAACTTGCTACTTTATGTTTAACACTCAAGGTAACTAGACAATACAATTACAGAGAAACATCTTACACACTTATTAACTACAACACCCACAGAGAGGAGAGAATTAAAGCAGACTTAATTAATCAACAGGAATAAAATAAAATCGTAACTGGCGCAACAAAACGTACAAAGTACAACGCAAATTATTGCAAGAATATTAATCCACGTAGAAACCTTTCAGAAAATTAAAAGACGTTACAACTTTAGCATCAGCGAATTATACAAATACAGATTTAAGGCTACAGCAACTAACCAAACAGTACCCGGCACAAATCCCGCAAACTAATTACAGCACCGTATAATTAAGTACAAATACAAATAACTACGATTCTTTAAATGACGAAATGGCACTGGGCACCTACATAAATGCATTACCAGGACGATTATAAGATAAAATCAGATTTCAACATCCCCAAAATTTAGATGAAAAAGCCAATAATATGATCATAGAAGAAGAAAACGTCATGTACTATCGAAACAGACTAACGCGAATAAATATTATTCACCAATAAAACCATACAAGCCGCAAGACAAACAACCATTCAACCAAAATTCACTCCATTTAATGCACAAACGAACCAACCGCGAAGTAATAACTCAATTTTTAATAACACGAATTTTAAAAATCACTTGAAACGATTTCCAAGACCAACGTTCAACTCAAATTTTACAAAACCCACATTTCCATCAAGATTCAATTAAAATATGAACCAACAAGGACCAGCACTCAGCGCAAACCCCATTAGAAATACACCAATGAATAATAATAATAATAACAACCCTAACAGTTATTATAAACCAACATCTATGGACTCCTTATCTGGTAACACCAGACAAAACACAAAAATAACGCAAATCCGATCAAGTCATAATCAAAAACGAAATTTTACATCAGAAGAACTATTACACCAAGAAGTAGAAGAATTTGACAATGACCAGAATAATTACATTCACCCCGGTACAAACATGAATCTATCCATTCAGAAAATTACGAACGCGATGAACCATGCGAAAATTACGAGGAGTACGACAAAAAAAACGCCTGCCCAAATTTTCAGATAGACTGATTTATAAACAAACCTAATAAATTTAAATAATATTAATCACCTAGTACTACCATATATAGAAATACCCCAGGCAGAACTTAAATTACTAATCGATACCGGATCCTCAAAACACTAATTAGTTCCCGAACCCTAAAAAACACTATTTAGACTTTGTAAGAAAAAACCATTTAAAACTAAAACAGTCCATCAAACGACCCTACACCAATTCATAGCTAATATACCCTTACCCAAAACTTTCAATGTAAAAATGAAACACAAGTTTTGTATTTTTGAATTCAACGATAATTGCGACGGTAAATTCAAAAAATAAAGTAGGAATGATAAATCACATAGCATTTCAACAAGGTGTAGAAACCCCCAGCGCATTAGTACAAATATAAGATAATTATATCACTACGACGATTCTAAACTCAAATAACTACCCCGTACAACTATCTTTACCAAATCCAATTAACGTAGAGGAATTAAATTTTAACGAAATGGAAATAGATGAAAGTTTGGAATACGAGTACAACCCCGTAGAACACGACAAAATGTAAGAGAAAATTGAACTAACATTCGCTTTAACACCGACATTAATAAAGAAGAGCAGAGAGCAATTAAACATTTATGTTTTGAATTTCGCGACAAATTCCATTGTGAAGGAATACCCTTAACGTTTACCAATACAGCTAAACACAACATCGAACTAACAGACAACAAACGTATCTTTACAAAAGCATACAGACTACCTTAGACAAGCCAGAAAGAAGCCGACAGAGTGTAACAATTTTTTCTGACGACTGCAAATTTTTTAAAATCTTTCATTAAATACGCTGTATTGTATATTTATATAAACAGTTAAATTTTGCTATATAAATAAATATTTAGATCTGGGATGTGTAGCCCAATCACAAGACAGAAATTATTTAATAGTTCTGGCTTAGTTACTACTAGCAAACGTTGGTCGTTTGAATAGAATCTTCCATATCAGGCTGCTTTCAAGTTGCTCGTGCGCATATAGCAGACGTCAATCTGGCACGACCGCTTGAGTGGGAAACGTCATGGAGTTGAACTGGGTTCTTTCCAGCAACCTGCGTCTAGATAGGCGCTGCCGCGTGACCAAGTGCAGTAAAGTGCATTTTAATAATGGTAAGCACATAAAGTTACTGTTAGATAAAACTAAACTATTTTGTTATAGCGCTCTTAAGTTCTATTAATTATTTTAGTAAGAATCAGCCAGAAAGTTTTATAATTTTTTTGTAAGATAACACTCAAAAGCTCTACGATTTTTCTAAGAATGTTTTCAAACATTCAATGATATTTTTAGTAAAATAGCGTTTAAACGCTCTATAGAGTTTTGATAACGAACTATTTAATTTATTAATTTTGATTTTACTAAGGTTATAAAATTCGGTCTTTGTGATTATCCAGCTTATTACCCGTAACGCAATTATGATAATGTTTATTCTGGACATTCAGCAAAGATACGATTCCGAGCTACATGTTGAAATACCATGTGTATTTCTCTGAATAACCGTTAAAATTGTGTTGAAGATGATATATTTTGGATAGCCTGTTAAATTATTTAGTTTTGCTTCAACTTGCGAAGGTAAGAAGCTCTTCAAGTTCATTTAAATGGTTCTAGTAAAATTTCATTTTACTACGTAATAACGCGTGGACAGTAGGTTGATGTCATTTGTTTGTCAAAAGATCATATGCCAGCACATTTGGTTTCTCCAATGTAATTATCTTATGCAGCACAGAACAACACTTAACCAGGTAAGCTTTTTTATTACTTTTTCATGACGACAGCTGTTCCCCTATGTTAACCATGAGGCATTACTACCATTTACAATTTTAATGATTTAGCTCTGACTTGACTAAAGAGCACTAATAGTATTTTCAAGAATTTAATGCCTAAAAATTTGTTTATAATAGAGTTCAAATAATCTATATTAATAGCTATTCTTTTCTTTACAGTATAAGGCAGCAAGAGCACCCCTCCTGTGTCCTTCTTAGCTATACTAAATTATATTTTTTTACAGATCCTTCTGCGGCAGTAAATACGATAATTTTCTCTAAGGACTTTCAAGTCCCCCTTAGGGCAAACCCTTGTATAGAAAATTTAAGGACTTGGTGGCGCTCCTATTACTAGAGTTGGCAAGTAAATAATGTTTTGTCATAAGAACTACGACCACTTCTCATTAGCTCTACCCGAAGAATAGACCCCTAGCATAGCCGGAAGATCTTTTTTGGAAGATTTCCTTATCATAAAACATCTCAAGTTCAGCCAAAAGTAACATTGTGTAACATCGTCTTACATTTTGTAAAACATGTTAAACAGGTTACAGGAAATTAGATTCAAGACAAGTAACAGACTTATTAGAACAGGATATCATACAACACTCCAACTTACCATGGAGCAGCCCAGTATTAATAGTACCCAAGAAATTAGACTCGTCAGGCAAAAGAAAATATCGAATGGTAATAGACTATAGAAAACTAAACGAAAAAACGGTAGATGACAAATATCGACCAACCAATATTACTGAAATTTTAGACAAACTAGGTAAATGTCAATATTTTTCAACACTAGACCTCGTCTAAGGGTAGCATCAAGTAGAAATGGACGAGAAAGACACATTGAAAACCGCATTTAGCACACCTAGAGGACATTACGAATATAAGCGAATGCCATTTGGACTGAAAAACGCGCCCGCTACTTTTCAGCGAGTCATGGACAATATATTACGAGGAATACACAACGAGGAATGCCTTGTCTACCTAGACGACATCATAGTATAATCAACATCACTATTAGAACACATAGAAAAATTAAGAGAAGTATTCGAAAGACTAAGAAAGGCACATTTTAAAGTACAACTAGATAAAACAAATTTTTACAAAAAGAAGTATCATTTTTAGGACATATAATAACACCCCGAGGAGTTATGTCAAATCCCGATAAAATAAACGCAGTACTAAATTACACCCTACCAAAAACGAACAAAGAAATTAAAGATTTATAGGACTTAGTGGTTATTACCGCAAATTCATTAGAGGTTACGCTCAGATAATCAAGCCCCTGACAAATTCTTTAAAAAAAGGAAATAAAATTGAACACACCCCAGAATTCACTAAAGCTGTCGACAAATTTAAAGTATACTTACGAATCACCCCGTATTAGAAACCTGGACTTTTTGAAACCATTTATATGAACGACAGACGCACCAAATATTGCATTAGGCGCAGTATTAAGTCAAGGAAAAGTAGGTAGTGATAAACCCATTAACTACGCATCCAGAACCCTAAATGAGACCGAAGAAAAATATATTACTATAGAATAAGATTTATGAGCCATAATTTGGGCAACAAAATATTTTAGACCATATCTTTACGGACGAAAATTCTGTATATACGCAGACCATAGAACACTAGTATGGCTATGCAAACTTGAAGAACCAAATTCAAAATTACAACGATGAAGAATCAGACTAGAGGATTAGGACTACGAAATCATATAGAAAAAGGAATTTATAATAATAACGGAGACGCGCTAAATAGAATATAGCTCAACGCACTAGAAACAAAATCAATTATAGGAAACGTACACAAAACGGTAATAAGGGTAGACCCAGAAAAGATAGACACAATACATTCTACACTAAATGAAAAACCAAAAACCGCGATTAAAATTTTAAACGAAGCAATCGATATAAAACCCAATCAATTTATAATTACCGAAGTTTTACCCAACCTCAAACCCGTAAAATATACAAAAGAAGACAACAACAAAATATACCAAATTCAAATAACTAAAGACTACAACGAGGAACAAATAATTAAAATTCTAAAAGAATACATCCCCGGGAAAAAACGATTTTACATTTACTTCAACACCGAACATAAACGATTCTCAGAATTATACCTTAAATTATTCAATAACTCTAGGCCCTGAACTTATTCGATGCACAAGGATAATAAAAAACCTAGACGATGTAATCAGAAATCAACACGAAGGAAAAACCAACCACTGTGGAATTAATAAAACAGTAAAGCAGCTTATGAGACTATACTATTTTAAAGATATGAAAGAATTAACCACACACTTCATTAACCAATGTGAACTATGCGACAAGGCAAAATACGACATGACACCCTCAAAAATACCTTTAATGTTAAGCGAAACACCTGACAAACCTATTCAAAAAATTACATGCCGATATTCTAGTAATAGAAGCACAAAACTTTTTAACCATTGTGGATGCATTCACCAAAATAGGCCAAGCCATACCCCTGACTTCTAAAAATAGCATTAACATAACGCAAGGATTCTTACAATACCATACATTTTATTGCACACCCGAGACAATAACCTTACATAACGGCAATGAATTTAAAAATGGGACGATACAAACACTTTAGAACTCAAATTCATTTTATAACTGAAAACCACACTGAATCGAACGGATTAATTCAAAGATTTCATTCGACCCTGTTGGAACAGATCAGACTATTAAGATTAACCTACAAGAAGGAACACATCATGAACTTAAAGTCATACGTACTAATCGCCTACAATAATAGGATCCACACATAAACAAATTTTACACCCCTAAAATTAACATTAGGACATTCAGATTCCGGCAATTCTTATGACATACATTATAACAAGCAAATATATCAACAATTGCCAAAGATAGCAAAGAGAAACTAAAAATAACTTATGATAAAGTAAAAGACAAATTAGATAACGACAAAAAACGTATCACCACAACCCGCAATAAGAATACCGACGCAAATAAATTTTCAATAGGACAAACTGTGTACGAGAAAAATTTCCAAAGTAAACGACCCAAAACGGCACCTAGAAATTTAGGCCCATTTTAGATTAAGAAAATATCCGGCAAAAATATAGCTGTAGTAGACAACGGCAAGATAATAAAATACATTCAATTCAAAAACTTAATACACCCTGTAATTTCAGATGGACTATCATCACCCTTACCGTCAACCTCCGCCCAGGTAGAACGGACAACGACATACTAATTAAAGATATAAAAGATATATAAAGATATAAAATTGGGAAGTATGCAAAATAGAATAGACTATTGGACGTTCGCACAAAAATTCGATTTAACGGATCTAAAACAAGAATTTCAAATAATCAAAAACGATTATTATCGATTAAAGCACTCAATGGACACAGCCAAATTCGGAAAGGAATACGCAATAGAAATGATGAATTATAACAGCATAATACAAAGTATTTTAAGAAATATAGAAGACAAATTAAACAGATTAATACACACAGAACAAATTGCAAGACCAAAAAGAGGACTAATTAACGGACTAGGTAACATAATAAAAGCTTTCACAGGTAATTTAGATAACCAAGACACAGGACGTTATGACAACGTATTACAACAGGTAATTGAAAATCAAAACGATATAAAAACCATTACTAGCAACCAAATATCTCTAACCCAATCAGCTATTATAAAATTCAACGAAACGATATGAAAGCTAATAAGAAATCAAAACAGTATAACCAATACAATACACACCCTTTCAATTAACATGCAAACTACCATGCTAGGAATGCGAGATTTAATTAAATTCAATACCATATTCACTCAAATAATATCAACCTTTACCGTAATCCAACAAATTTTAACCACATTAGAAAACGCCGGTACATTTGCAAAATTAAATACATTGCACTCTAGTATCATTGAACCAAGTGACTTATTAAAGGAATTATTAAGAATTAGGTCATTTATAACCAACATTAAATTACCCTTTGATGTAATAGAATCAAACATCCTAATATTTGAATAAATAGCTATAGTAAAAGGCTATGTAAAGAATAACGATATAACATTTTTAATAGAAATCCCACTAGTAGAAAGTAACAATTATAATTATTGTCATTTATTTGCTTTTCCAATGAAAATGACTAGCATGTATCAAGTTAATATACCCAAAACCAAGTTCCTATCCTTAAATGAACTAAGATATGGTTACACAAACGAAAGATGCAATGAAGTAACACCAAATCAATATTTATGCCAATCGTTGACAACAACAACTATCCGAGAAGACAGCCCTTGCAAAGTACAATTACTAAAACTTTTGAAACATTACGCCAATTGTGAAACAAGAACCGTGGGAATTGCCAATATGAGGATTTAAAGAGTTACAGAAAACAAATGGATTGCCATATTTCCAACAAAAGTAATAGCAACCGGCCGCTGCAATCAAGATGAGAACAACTTAGCAATAACCGGAAGCAAAGTAATTACCCTTAAGGAAGACTTATTTAAAACTGGAAAACGAAATAATCAGAGTTTATCAAGATCCCATAGCAACCAAGAAATTCGCAAATTTACCATAATTATAATTCAATATGGAACAACCAGAAGATGAAGAAATAATCAAGAAACCCATGCAATTGGAACATCTGGACTTGACGCCATGAAATTAATGGACAACTATAAAGAACAATTGAGCGAGTTAAAAGTGCCAAAATCACACAATGACAATATAAGTGTTTGGACAATTTTATTAATCATTTTTAACATTTTTCTAATTATATATATTTTACAAAATGTACCTTAGATATAAGATTAAAGAAAACAATTTTAGACATAAGGAAACAAAGGTAAATAGAGATATAACAAATGTACCCTTAGAAACAATGAAGTTTAAACCATGAATTTAAAAATTAAGCCAAGAAAACCTTAATTTTTCATATATATATATATATATATATATATATATATATATATATATATATTTTATTGTGAGGTTAACTCTGAAACGTGCTTGTAATCACGCCCCACTGTTGGGCTGAATTAATTACGGTGAAGATAAACCTGTACACTCGTGCCCCACAAATTGGGTGCCATAATTACTGTGAAGTTAGCTGTAAGTACTCGAATTTTACTCTCTAAAACGTCTCTGGAATCGTGCCTCACTGTTGGGCTGATATAATTGTGACATAATTATGTGATATTTTTCCTTGAATCTTGCCCTCGGCTGCTCCTAATAATTTCTCTTACCTAATTTCCTAAATAATATTGTTGACACCTACCCGTTACATCCAAAAACTTCCTCGCAATATCCTCATGCTGAATCCTAAATAGACATGCACCCCAATCACACACTCAAAATAACTCAATTGACCAAATATATCACACTCTATTTAAATTAGATCCATAGATCCATTTTAAAACACTATTCATTTAGGTATATCCATAAAGGTCAATAATTATATTATAATAATCATGCAAATTGATAACCTTTTAAACACATATACTTTTACTTAAAGTAAGAGGGCGTTCCTCATACCTTACGTTACCCATTTGTCTTAGCATGAGCGCATAATAAACCTCTACAACTATGCATATAAATTTCCTGCACTACCAAATCCCAATAAGCCCTCTATATTTCTTTACAATATTTTGTTATCTGTTAATTCATTAATTATTTTCAAAGATCAATTTTCTTTTAAATTCCCATAAATGTCTGTTCATAAAATATCAAATAATAATAAAACATATCAAATTCAAATAATCACAAAATATCAACCATTCAATGTTCTATTGTATCGCCTACCTGGTTTATATTTTGTAAGTGTGCTCCACTATTTAGCTCCTTGAAGATGCTGCCGTCTAGCAGATACCCAGTCCTTCAACTAACTCCCTGGTCCAATTACCATATCTGCTATGCATACCGCTGTTTACAATTTCCACTCCAAAATGCTTTAACATCTCGGATTCTTGTAAATTTTTATAACAAACATAACAATACTTGGTAAATCCTTTCAAATTGTCACTTTTTTGTTTGAATTTAGCCCCTACATCTTTATTTGTCAACGCCTCTAACTTGAACAAACATCTTTCATCTTCCTCGTACCTATAGCTTTATTTTACACATACGCTTCCACCAGCTGGATCTCTGCGTTTCTTGTACAATTCACACCAATCACCTCGCTTGGTTTCATTTTCCCACTTTTTAACAGACTCGTGTTTGCTTTTAAATATCCTTGAAATTATCGATTTTAATTAGGTTTCCCAACTATACTGTCTCCTGAATTATGTATACGCATCCCTTTTGCACTCAATACACTTTTATTCTGTCTTGGTCTTTTTGTTGGCTCTTTGCTATACTACCTCCAAGATTGAAATCAATATTTTAACCACAAAACGGTGTCTACATTAATTCCAACGGCTGTTCTATTCCAATAACCCATTAAAGCTTGTTTGTTGCTAAGCTTAACGAGAAATATGATCTCCCCTCGTTATTTTGTTTAAACGTGTCGGATTTTACGTTGGCAAACAGAAATGTTGTTTTAACACCTGTTCCACGCTTTTAGACTTACATATAATCACTTTACTACAAATTTAAATACGTTAGAATGATTTTGCCCCAATTATTATTTATTCCGTTCCATGTTTATACAAATATTATGTTACATTATCCTTGGCTAAATTAAATTGATCCTACATTATCATACACCTCCTTAGACAAAAAATTAATTTGTTATAAATATTCCAACTCCTTAATCAAATAAATTTGTCTTCCCTTATTCGAAACCTCTCAACCTATGAATTTACTTGTGCCCTAATATATCCTAACGACCCTTTAATTACACGATATTATATATGTACCATCAATAGAAGGTATTAGAAATTATTAAAAATTATAAGGAATTACTAAGTTAGATGCAACATTGTATCTCAAGGATAATTAAATAAAGGTTAACAAAAGTTTACAAGCAAGTTGTGAGAACGGATGCCAGACGATAGTAATACTGCAGATAGCACGTCATTAACGGTTAAGAACCGTGATTACCTAGAAAGTAAGATTGTTACATTGTATCATGAATAGTATTAAGAAATAAACAGACATGAGGTCTGCAAGTTTCCATAGACATGTGAGGGACAACATAAATATCCCGGGAGTCCCAAGACCAGTTAGTCAGTCTCAAGTATTTCAGCTTTAACATTGCAGTTTGCTTAGGCAACTCACCTATATTAGTTCAATTAGTAATTTTAAACCAGTTTTTTAAGATTCCATAATTAATGTCTGATTAATCTAATAAAATTTGTTACAAGTTTTGGAAGTAGTTCTTAAAAACAGCGCTACCAAGACCCGAAACCTAACTCGCATAACTCCAAGATGCTATAAAAAATATTCAACGCCTTCTGACGAAGAGTTCATACATAGAGTCATATGTCCTAAATCGTTATACTCATTTTTAAAGGAAACATAAGGTATTTTAAAATCGATATTTTTTCAAATGGTTTTCCTAATTGTAACATGCATTTTTCAAGAGCGGAACCTTTTAGCGGAACTTTCTTAATAAATTTACAATCTTCGTGTCCTGATGTGGACCTTTAAAATAATCTTCACAGAATTTATCATCCTCTAATAAAAAAACAAGTTTTTGAATGTGTTGCAAAACAACATTGAAGTGTTTGTACTGAATGAGAACAAAATCCCCGATACTACATACCCAAGTACAGTATTTTACAAATTCTGAAGGTTCTTTCCTAATAAAGTCTTTCCTTCACAAATCAAATTTTAAAATAAGTTTGCGCCAATTAAAATAGCAACAGGAAGACTAATATTAAAATTGGGGTTAGCAAGTTGAACGTTTTGAGGAAATTTTCAATCAGATATCTCAAAATCACAAACTCGCAGATCACGTGTAATCCTTGGTACAACAAAACAAGAAATAATCGAATAAAACATGTTATACATAGATGGAGTCTTAATATTGCACCTTTTATTTAAGGTAAAGGAAACATTGGTGATCCCAGTAATGCAAATCTTTGTATCAGTTTGCATCAAATCGTGTTTCTTTAAAAATTGCTCTATGATGAAACTCGACTAGCTACCAGAATTTAAAATTGCTAACTATGCATTTCGCCAAAACAAAACAAAAAAAAAATAAAAATCAGTTAACTAAATGTCATCAGGACATAACTCACAATTAGTTAGCGGTCTGGCATGTTGGTAGCGTTTCGTTGCTTAAGCCTTACCATAACATATAATTTAACACTTTTCCTTTTTGAAGCGGATAAACAGGTTATATTTCATTTCCTTATAAATGGTAATCATGTAAACATGTTAGAGTTCTTTAACAACCATCAGGTTGCTAATATCTATGTAGAGTCAGCTGGATAGGAAAAAGATAGAAGGATATAGGAAGACCTAGACCAAACTATATTAGTCAAATTATTAGAAATTTAGGTTGTGAAGGGTATGTAAAGCTTTTTAGATTAGCACAGAATAGAAAGGAAGTTAGAGCTGCGTCAAACCGACCTTAAGTAAGGTCGAAAACAAAATGATGATGATGCATTTCGCCATTTCAGTAGACAATTCAACAGAATCTCTGTTTGAACTGCTAGACATAGCGATAACTTTATCATTGACAGCTCGAACTTCATTATTATCAGTGTTTGAAATAGAACCATTACTTTTTGTAATGCTTACAATAATTGAAGAGGAAGTTCTATCTTCAAGAAAATTATTGAAATATGTTTGCGGTTTTTCTGCTTGACTGTGTAATAAACTACTAAGTCGTTTATGAAAGTATTTACAATTTCTTTGCCTGCACTGCTTATTCATATAGCCAGTGCATAAATAGTTACAACAAAGTTTTAAAATCTTAATCCTTTCCCATCTTTTAGGTACTGATAATCTTAAAAGTTGTTCACAATCATAAATCAAAAGTGCCTTCTTACATAAACTGCAACTACCTGCCGTAGAATTGTTGACAAGTAGTGGATTTAACCATAGTGTTTAATTCCAAGCTCTCTAAAAGATCAACACAGTTTTTCAAAAATTCAAAAATGTAGACAATCATAACAATTGATTGTCCGTTTTCAATTGCTCCTATTCCCTGGACGTGACATTATCCAGTTTCAAGGAAATCGTATAATCAGTAGAATCAGTGGGAACGCCTAAATGTTTTAATGATGGGGCCGTTTGCTGACTCCTTATTCAAGGAATCGAGATTAAGCAGTATTTTCAAATGATTAATAACTACCATCCGTTGATTGTCAAATCAACGACAAGTCGTGTTCCAAACTTGGGTATAATTCTCTGACGAAAAGTCAAAACATTGAATATTTTTAAGGGTTTCTGAACCCAAACACGATTGCAAATAATAGAAACACTGAATAAGAAAAACAGAATCTTTGTTATTAATTAAAGCATCAAAGGTATCCTCTAATTCAATCCATGATAAAATATCAGAATTGATATGTGGTAGCTTTATGGGCGGAAGCTTTACCGCTTCAAAACTATTATTCAATATTTTAGAACTGTTACAGCCTTACATGAGCTTTTATTGCTCGAAGTTCTACTTGAGTCGGAGCTAGAATCCATTTCAGGCACCCTTACCTTAAGAAGTCCCTTAGCCATATGTATATTTTTAGAAAATTTGTTTTCAAGATCATTGCGCTTATCGTACTCATTTTGTAAATCTTTGTTCGCAGATAATACCTCAATCTTTAGTTGAATATCATCAAATTCATGAAATAAGCATAGAAACTTATCAATCTTTAATTGTAATTCAACAACTATTACGTCACCATTTAAATCAGAAGCACTCTTAACAGAATCCAAATACTTCACAAAATTATTTAATCTTTGTTCTACTGAATCGCACTTTCTAATTAATTGCTTTAAAACGTTTCGATTAATAGCCATTTTTTAATTCGTAACGTAATATTTTAATCGATCAGTAATAATAAATGCACCAAATTTAGTTGGAACTAATCACAATTAACACCAAAACTAGAATACTTTGTTCTGAGGCGATCAAACGCAGTGTGTGGCACTCTACATTGACCACTAAATTCTACTTTAATCGTAAATAAAATCAATAGCTACACTTTTGTAGTTTATAAATTGTACTACATACAAATACAAGCTCTAGATTACTATACCCTTTAATCAAGTATACAAGTTTAATACTATAATCGCATATAGAAAAGCCACCCTTCTCTATATCGAATTTAAGTAAATTAAAGGATAAATACCTAATAATTGGAAAGATCTCACTTTTGATCTCCTGTGCCGTAGAATTGCAAAAAGCAGTAATCACAGCATCAAACCTATGTACATCATGTTGCAAGTAATCTAATAATCACTAATCAATTCGGTCCGATATGACCAAAATGTAAGTTCCTCAATAGAATGGACTGTAAAACAAATTGAAATAGATAAATCACACTAGTTCATTTTAATCGAACAGAATAACAAACTTTTACATGCTACAAAAGTGTCAAGATCAAAACATTAATAGTTCTCAAATCACTGAATGTTGCTTGGCAGCACAAACTGTAACATCCATTAGGGTGCTTGATGCAACTTCAATTACATGAGCTTCCTTTTATTTGAGTCAGCTCCTAAGTATTAACCAAATTCAATATTCAAAAAATTACACCCTCATGTTAGAATATGCGTACGTTACGCATCTCTTACTATGTGAATTTAGATAACGCACTTGCAACTGATTGATACTGCTTTATGGCCAACTTGACAACTTTATCCATTTAAAGAGTTGCAAGGCCTTCAAACTCCAATTAAATGTTAATAGTTACACGATTTATTGTATTAAACATGCATGTAGCTTTTTTACTGAATACTTTAGCATTTGAAGACGACTTTGCATTTACTTGAAAATGTAAAATAAGAAACAATAAGTAGTTGGGTATTTTAGACCGTATAATTTGAGTAAGGACCGTTACACTTTCGGACACGTCTCCGATGATCTACTCGAAGGCATTACGTACTTCATATGAATCTGAATTCAAAATTGATTAATCGTTAGATATAATATTTTAAGTAACACCAAATGATAGTGTTCAAATAATGGTACCCATCGCGTTGACTTTAGGGTGTGTCTGATCAACATGACACTAGTAAAAAGTAAAAAGGTTGAGATCCGTAACATCGGAAAGCTGCCACTGGCTCTGCTTACCGGTGCGACCTGAAGTGTCGACTTAAAACGTTCCAAATCTAGCGAAATTAGTATTTACTGATGAATTATAATTTCTAAGCATACGCCAAATTCCATAATAGCTTATCCAGCTAGTTATTCCTACTGTATAAATTTACAATATCGTCATCTCAAGTCTAAGTAATTTATCCTAATTTCAGCCTAAAGATATTTTATACCACACATTCACAGGCACACACACACACACACACACACACACACACACACACACACACACACACACACACACACACACACACACAAACACACACACACACAAACACACACACACACACACACAACACACACAGACACACACACACACCACACACATCTGTAACTTGGTGGGTAAAGTTCCTAATATAATCGCTTGAGTCTATAAAGATAAATGCCGGTGTAGAACCTTTTGCAAAGCGTTTGTTATAAGCAAAGACCATAAATTTATAAATGTAATTTATAGTGAATTATTTCGTTCACATTTACGCCTATTTATTAATGTGAAAACTGTATATTTGTATATTTTCTTATTGATTTATTTGGTAAGTTAGACTCTTCTATTTAATCATTTTTTGCTAATTTAGGTCATGATTTTTCAGTCAGCGAGTCATTGAAAGATTTCAACATGGACAAAGTTGTATAACTGTATTATCAGTGTTTGCATTCTACAGTATCCCTTCAGACTATGTTCTAGATGAAGTAAACAACCATTATGCAAATGTGGTTAGTGTTATTTTAATTTCTAGGCAACCGCCGTGGGGTGTGCAATATATAACTCAAAGTGGTATGGCAACTACTTTCCAAATTTACAAAATTCAATAGGACTTGTAGTTCAAATGTCAAATAACAAATGCGTATTTAAAGCAGGAGGATTATTTGAAGTTAACTCACCGTCTCATATTTCAGTAAGTTTCTAGTATTACCTACAGTTTGTGGCAAATAAAAGGCACGTCTTGGTAGAACAGAATTTTTTATTGTATTTACTATTAGAATACTTAGAACTTTATTATATATTAGCGATTGCCAAAACATAGTTTCTAATAGAGAGAAGTGTTGTAGAGACGTTTTGTCGTCTAAGAATTTCTATTCAAATTAGCACACATCAGTCATGATTGACAACTACAAAAGGCTACTCATAGAGCAGGATTAAACGAATACAATAGAAAAACACGCGTATATTCCTATAGCTTTTAAAATGAAAAAAAGACATTGTCGTTGAATATAAGCAGGATATTGTTCAATCCGAGCACCCGCGACACGAAAGATTGATTGATAAAGCTGTTAAAATAAATATTCTAGAACCTATATAAATTAAGAGTGGGTTTATTAAATTCGATCACTGCTAGTATGTAGTAACGAATTGACGTAAACTTACTAGGAGATAAATTTATTTCCTTTTGTTTTAGATACTGAAGCTGTCTTGGTCGGCATGCACATTGATGAGAAAACTAAGACACAGCCGTTAACATTGTTCAAACCACTGAAGTTGCTATAACGGATACCAATTTTTTGTCACGTAGTTACTAAAAATTTACACATTACTTATTATAACCTTACTTCGCTACGATATTAAAACAATCAAAATTATGTACAGATGTTTTATTTAAATACTTGTAACACTTTAACTAGGTGCTTTCGACGGGGTTTTCTTTAAAGTGGTAATAACTATATTCATGATTCTGTGACAAACTTTTTACTTGGAAGTTTGACAAAACGTTTCAAAGTAGAGTTTTGTCACAAGGTGCTAAACGAACGATAGTGGAAAATTTTTAGTAAAAAGTTATCTACGGCCAAATTGAGCTAGGAATAATAACCAAAAAAATTTAGAAACATTCCGGGAGAAGCTATGGCTAGCTAGCTTAGATAAAGTACGCAAAAGCATGAGCAGGAGTTTTATATCTAGCCTTTACAAAAAAGGAGGGCGTCGCCTAACCAGAAACGAAATCAAAGAAAGTAGGGTTGGGATACTTTTCTAAGAAAAACCATAATTAATTAATTTATTTGCTTACCAAACAAACTGAACTTAATGCTAATATTTATCATTGGGTTCCATATGTTTATCAATGTTAAGTTTTGGAGTTGAAACTAATTATTTACGTATATATATATATATATATATATATATATATATATATATATATATATAAGGTTATCATAAAGTAAGGGATATATTTTAAATTATGATAACTTTTTAACAAATTAAGTTAATAACAAGAAATAAATGAAATCTAATTGCTTATGAAATGGGATTTAGTATGCCCAAAACAGGTTACGGCAATTGCTCAATATGACCTCCATTTTGTTGTTGTAAGATCACCATCCTTACCTCCAAATTGTACACAGCATTTCGTAACATTTCTGGTTGAATTGTACCAATTTGCTCCGTAAAACTGTCTTTAATTCTTGTAGCGTAGTTGGTCGTCTTCTAAACACTAAACTTTTAAATAACCCCACAGCCAGTAATCCGCTGGGTTTAGATCAGGTGATCTTGGTGGCCATGAATTTACGAAATGTCTGCTTAACACGCGATCTTGAAAACGTTGGTTAACAATTCTTTGACTGGTCGAAAATGTGCGGGGTGCTCCAACCTGCATAAAATGATGTTTTCAATTCCGTAGTGCTCGTTTTGCAGCTGTGGAATAACATAATTTTGTAACATTTGCAAGTATCATTCACCATTTACAGTTACAGATACGGCTTGTCCATTCTGCATTTCCTCGTAGAAATACGGACCAATAATAAAATCAGCTGTAAAACCGCACCAAACGGTGACTTTCTTGTCTTGAAGACCTTCTTGAACGATTTGTTGGGGATTTTCTGCAGACCAGATTCTACAGCTTTGAGTATTGACTCCACCATTCAGAGTAAAATGTGCCTCATCTGTCCATAAAATACGGGATAACCATTCGGGTTCAATTTCCATCTGAGCCATTACTCGCAAAGAAAAATCGTACCTAGTAGCCAAATCTGCGTCCTTTAATTCAAACAGCATTTTCAGTTTATATGGATACATGTTTAGAATTTTGCGTAAAATTTTCCAAACCGTGGTATACGGCATTTGCAATCGCTTGGATATCGCATTTGCACTGCTGATTGCGAGTGAATTGCTTCTGGCTATGTCTTGATTTTCATGAAGAACCTCTGCAACTTGGACATCACTAATTATTGGTCTTCCTGATCTTGGTAAGTCAGTTACAGACCCTGTTCTTTCAAATTTTTGTATCAAATTGCGGTACGCTTTCATTTGACAGGGTCCCGCTCTCAAACCCATTCTCGTGCGAAATCTTCGTAATCCAGCGGTGTAATTTCTGCCGGATTCATAATAGCACTGAACTAAACCAATTCTTGTTTGTAACTCCATGTTATTACAGTTGAGTCGTTTGAACTCCACGTTTACTTGAGTTTTAATTTCAAAATAAAACTTCAAATTGAATAATTTCGTTTTGACACTAGTATCAACAATTGTTATGACAACGCTTTTGTTTCTCATAGATACGGTAAAATCCCATTCATTAAGCAACTAGATTTCGTTTATTTTATGTTACTAACTTAATTTATTAAAAAGTTGTAATGATTTAAAATATATCCCTTACTTTATGATAACCTAGTATATATACAGGATGCCCACAATCTATCTCCGTATATGGGTAACTTTTTTATTATAGAAGATACAATGTTGGTTAAATTAGCAAAGTTGAAGAGAAATTTACGAGTAGTATGATGCTTTTTTGAAAACTCACCTAGATGCTCAACTTTTTTAGATATTTGAAAAAAACTGAAATTTGTCATTTTCTTCAAACGCTAATAACTTTTTAACGGTTTAACCTATAGAGAAAATAAAAACTGCTTGTAAGGTAACTTTTTACGTAGAATTTAATAGCGTATATGACAATTTTAATTGGAAATGGGTTTTCAAGCTACAAACATAACCTCACTTTTTTAAATAGAAACCATAGTTCAATATAACCCAAATGGAAAGGTTTTTCTTTTCTGATTACCGTGATGTAAGGGTTGATGTACTTATTTTCAGTAGTTTCTTCATAATAAAGAAAAAACGATTTATTTATTTGCGGGCATATGCTACATATGCTACAAAACACCACTTTAATGTTTTGCCTCTCCCAATAATCCCTAAATGTTTGATTATTAAAATATGTAGCATTGTCTGCTAATATTCGTTTAAAAGTTCCTACTTCCCTACAAAATTGTTCCAATTTCTTGTTTGTTCCGACTGTGTTACAATCCCGAGTGGGATATAATTTTGTAAATTTCGAAAACACGTCAGTCACAATCAGCACATGTTAGTAGGAGATGTGGATGGGTCGAGCACAGCGCCACCGCCACCGCCACCGCCACCGCCACCGCCACCGCCACCGCCACCGCCACCGCCACCGCCACCGCCCTGGACCAAAAAGTTTTCTTCGACTAACCATTTTTCATCTTTCGAAATAAATATATCTTAAATTTTTCATCTTTCGAGATAAATGAGCATCCTCATTTCCACACACGAGATAAACCTATTTTTAAGATTTTTTACCGCTAACATTCTGAACCAAATAGTTTTCTTCGTCTAGCCAATGCATCTTTCGAGATAAACCTATCTTGTTTGGTATCAATTAATATTAGAATTTTCTCAGCTACCCGAATTTCTAGGAATTTTCAGATATCATCATCCCCAGGAGCTACCCTCATTTTAAGATTTCTTACCAGTTGCGATTTCCGACCGTTCTTATAAATTTTTTAGTCATGCGATACATCTTGTTAGTCTAAAATTTTACGCACATCCCGAATCTGCAAACAGATTTGAAAACGGAGCACGCTCTGCAAATTATACTTTAAAGCTCTCAAATCTTATTAAAATTTTTGCTCGTATATATTTAACTCCATTTTAAAACCTTTTTCGCTACCTAAGACATATGCTTTAACCAATACAAAGAAATAAGCACGCAAAATTTTAATAATTTATTTTACAGTTTAATAACTAATCATTCCAATGTAATGTGTTTTAAATATGTAAATGGAAAGCACATTTTGCTTGTATGAAATCTATGGAATTTCTCCTGTAATGAAAGAAGAATGCATTCGTAATTGAAAATGCGTGCTACAACTTTCGCTAGATACCAGTCATGTTAATTTTGTGTATGACATCATTAACTACCTAAAATTTCAGAATTAACAAAATGTAATAAACCAGATTAAGTACTGTTCAAATAATAATAAGAGTGAAAGTAAATCAATTCTAAATTACCTTACGTGACGCGGTAGAAGCATTATAACGCAAATTCCGGAAACTTCCAATGTAGCCTTAATTCATTTGTATTTATTTGTAATCCAGCAAATATTTTAATTTCTTAACGATCATGTGAAAAGCTGTTTCATAATTTCTTTTCTTGGACTTTCTATTAATTATGTTGGTGTATTAGAAATTGATTAATAATTGCAGGATACAAATTTTAAATAAACACTTTGCTAAGGAACACCCAACTTGTTGTATACAGAATACTTACTAATAAAGCAATTTAATTTTAAATAACTTCTACGCC